>JANSTT010012954.1:0-23173 GCA_026745375.1 Platyura marginata | reverse complement strand
ACATTTTTGAATTTTTCGAACAGGCGAACTTTTTAACCGAAATCCCGTGGCCAATCTGTTATTATACACCATCTGTAATTATTATACATCATCTGTATCTGTAATGTAATTTCCCTCTTTAATCTCACGGCAATGATATCAGAGCAGTAGAATTTTACCAAAAACGGAGTATTTTAGACATTTTCGGAGTACCGCATATGAAGAAATAATAGAAGTACTATATCATATGCAATTGCTTGTGTACGCGTATAATTTGTAGAAGGTCAAATTGACAGTAAAACGTTTCAAATTTTTATTTCTCAGTAAATTTATAATCGGATTTTTTTTGTTATTGTTTTGCAGTTAATATATAACGCAAATTAAGATCGAACTATAGTCTAGTACTTCTATAGCTTAAATACTTGAAATCTTTGCTTAGCACTTCTTTTCGCGTTCACTCTGTGCGCAGCCTTAGTGTTCATGTACGCAGCCTTATGAAATTTTCTTTTCTTTGGTCTATTATAACTCGATTATAATGCTTTTTTTATTAATTGCCCTACATTTGTGTTTGGAATATTCCTTATATTCAATTTAGTTAAATTATTATAATAGAAGGAAAATTATATTAAAAAAGAAATATTAAATATCGCGTCATAACGCTGAGCGTTACATATGTGACATTCTAAAAAACTAATACGCATACCACCCCAAATATCTTAAATGTCGTTCATTTTTGGTTTCTATCCAAATCCAGCAAATTTCTGTCAAATAAAAATCACGCAGAGCTTCGTTGGCTAAAGTTTCATTTTGCAAAGAAAATTCATTACAAATTAATGACAAAATCGAATATTTAGCACACGAATTCAATATAATTAATTGGTTTGGTAAATTTCCACATAAGAGTGCTGTTAGATATGTCAATATTTCGAAGACCGAAAAAAACTGTACAGCGTCGAGTGTTCAGTTATGACGATGAGGATGAAGAAAGTGAAAATGATTCCAACGATTGTAAAATAGTGGAACAGTTAGATTTAGGTAAAAACTTGACGGTCGATTCTGGTAAACAAAAGTCTGAGAAATCCAACAAAGATGGTGGAGGAAAATTGACCAAGTGCTCTTTGTTGAGCTTTGATGATGAAGGTAAGCATTTTTTGAAATTAAACATTTTGGAAACGGAGTATTTTATTTTGCACATCATTTTTTTTTAAATTGTAGAAGAAGGAGAGATATTTCAAGTGAAAAAATCGTCACATAGTAAAAAAGTTATGAAACAACTAGACAAGGAACGAAAAAAGAGAAAAGCTAAAGATAACAACATTCCATCGATGATTACTGCACCATTTGCTAGAATTTCGGAACAGGCAAATGATAAACACGATAAAAAACAACGTGTTATGGGAAATTCAAATAATAATTCGACAGAAGTGCGCACTGACGACTTCGTGGTAAGGTTATTAATTTCAGTAATAAATCCAGATTTGGTGTATCTACTCTCCCAAAAATGTATTTGTGTTTGTGGACAGTTTTCGTGATACTAAATGGTATTTTTAAATTTATAAAGAAAACTGTTCGTTGCCGTATATAATAATTGCATAATATTAATAAAAAAAAAAAATTAAAAAGATCTTGCTATCCATACTTATAAGAAAATAGAATATGGTCACGTAAAAATTCATAAATTTGATAAAAGATTGTCAAAAATCAAGATTCACATAAATTTAGAATAATTTATCCCATTTATCAGAATTTATCTGAAAATAGTAACTATTTTAAGAATAAATCGTCCGCTTAAAAAGCAAACCACGTATCAACTATTTTGTCCAAAATCTTTATAATCGATATCGATGAATTACCCGTTTTCACATCGATATCGATTAAAAAGTAGATTTTGGAAAAAGTCGTTGATACGTAGTTTCCTTTCTAGGCCGATAAAATATATTACCCAAAGTCTAATAATCTAAGAGCTATATTACGGTACGAGACCCCGAGTTACGTAAGTAATCCGTTCCGAAGACCTTTACGTAACTTGAGTCGAATTTGTAAATTAGTTCAGTGTTGCTACATAAATAATGATCCAATATTTATTTATTATTAATATTTGTTTAATACACTATGTATTTATTATTGTTTCTTTATTTCCCTTCAATTCATTTTTTACATATAGTATGTATGTAATTAAAATTAAAAACCGAAACTCCTTCGTTTTATTTTAGTTAAAAAAAATTGATTTAAAAAAAACAAGAAAATATCACAAAAAATTAATAATTCGCTAGAAAATTATGCGCGTATATTTTTTTAGTGTACATTTTACATTCTGGATTTTACATAAAATGAGATATCATGAATACGGAGATAGTGTCTTCTTGCCGCCGACTTAAATTGATTATCTTAAACAATATCTCACTGTATCACTAGCAGTGCTTTTTCTAACAAAGAAAGGTGGTAGGTGGCTATACTCTACAACCAGAGTTCATACGAATGTCTCTATTCGCTATATCGCTGCTGAACTTAATCAGTAAGATTGGGCGGTTTGAGAGACCATAAAATCGGATCGTTGAATCCTCAAACTAGGTTGCCACAAATGACCTTATTGGTCTGTATTCTAGCTGGTCTCTGAATAAAAGACTGTAATTAGTTCTTATTCTAATCTTCGGTTCGATTAAAACCAATTTTATATAATGCAAGTTTTATGTGAAAACCGGTCGTAGAGTTTGCTCCATAATAAAATGTTTTGAATCAGTCTTTGCTTAACAATATGTTCTTTTCTCAATTTAGGATTGTATTTTTTTCCGGTATGTATGGGGTTTCCGCTAAATTCCTTTATTAAACCTGTCACAGTTCGATATTAACTGACTACTCCTAATTGTTCTTGTTTTAACAGATACTTTAAACTCAGGCTTATTGAACATTTTCGTAGCTCCAATAAATAGCTTGAAAACTAGAGATATGCTTATATATAAGCAATTAGATAAATACAATTTCTAGAATTGTCATCTAGTCAGAGATTTTTCAGTATTATAGAAGGCGACTGACTGTACAAGCAAATTTGATTTGTATAATTAGGCGTGAGCTGCAATGTCTAAGTTTATATATCGCTTCGTTATGTCCTAAATTATTTCCTGGTATCATTTAAAACTAAATATTTGCAATTGCGCTTAAGACACAAGCGACGTACTACATAGATATTAGATGTAATATTTTAATACTAAATAGAACTTAGATGATTACTACTTAATTTCATGCCATTATATTGATTCATCAAATTTTTTTGTGTGGGGTGAGGGAGACCAACATTTACTTTCACAGATATTGTTTATCATGTGTTTTCATATAATCTTGAAACTGGCTATTGCATGTTATGTA
Source organism: Platyura marginata (assembly GCA_026745375.1). Taxonomy (NCBI): domain Eukaryota; kingdom Metazoa; phylum Arthropoda; class Insecta; order Diptera; family Keroplatidae; genus Platyura; species Platyura marginata. The sequence continues at coordinate 19,831 of JANSTT010012954.1, read as the reverse complement.
TAGACAGCTCATTTTTAAAAGATATCTGAAAACATTTTGTTGTTTATTTCATAAAAACCCATCAAGATTAACTGCTACTAACAAAAATTTCCATTTTTCTCTATTTAGCTTGTCATCAAACAATCCGAACCAAATGCACCGATTCTAAATGGACGTGCAGCACTGTGTGCTGGCAGAGATGATATGTCATCAGACGATGATAAACCGGACGATGATATTGATGAAAATCGTCATCGTTTTTCGAAACCTGACATTTTTAAAACGGTACTTGAGAGTGGTGCTATTCCAAATGCAGCAATGATACATGCAGCCCGTAAAAGTAGACAGAAGGCACGAGAACAAGGTTAAACATTATTTTACCTGTCATAATTGTTGCTTAATTTAAGTTTTTGTTTTAAAGGTGATTTTATACCCATCGAAGAAAAACCAATGGATACTCGAAAAGGTCGTTTTATCAGAGAGGATGCCGACGAAGATGGATCGGACGATGAACGTGTTGATATGTCAGCCATTAATGGTGCCAAAGAGAGGGAAGAACGAAGAGAAAAGTTTTATTCTGTACAGGATGAATGTATGTTGTTGTTGTATTTTGTTTCTATTATAAAAAAAAATCCACCTAAAACCCAAAACCAACTTTAACCAAAATATTCTATAAATTCGATGAATTTATCTAGATTTAGGTGATGAATCTGATCCCGAAATTAACGAATGGGAAAATCAACAACTTCGTAAAGGTGTTACTGGTGCACAGGTATGATGATTGTTTCTGTTTTTTTTTGATGCCATTAAATTAGAATATAAATTAAAAGTTCTTTTTATTGAATATTAGCTTGTTAATGCTCAACAAGAATCGGCTATATACACTCAATATATTACAAAAACAAATTCCGATCATAATACGCCAATTTCAACTGGAGATCTTTTGGAACAGGCTTATGTGAAGAGTTCTGTTGAAAAACCAGATGAGATTCGATTTGGTAAGTCGGAAACGAATAAAGTAGGTTTTCCTAGAAAACCTGAAGATGTGGTTAACAAATTAAGTGAAAGGTAATTGGTTTGCTTACGTTTTTATTTTGCATTCACCCATCACGTAATTATGGAAATTTTTAGACTGGAAAAATTGCAACTGCTTCACACGAAACACTTGTCTGAAATTGAACAAATAACAAAAGATCTGGAAACTATGATACGTGATCAATTGGAATGTGAAAAGAGGGCACCGAATGCTGCAGTTGAATTTCGTTTTTATCAAGAACTACGTGGGTATGTAACAGACTTGGTTGAATGTCTAGATGAAAAGGTAAATTAAATATTTAGTCTAGTGAGGATAGCACATCTAGTAGTTTTTTGTTTTATTGACAAGACGTAGTTTTTATTATTTTAGCACATTTTTTTGCAATAGAAATTTTGATCACACAGATCGGTTGCTCGTTGCACTCGTTGTCGCGATAACTTTAGAACGCTAGAAAGCTAGAAGCTTAAATTTTTTTAAATGTGTAGGGCGGGAATTTTAAATGGGCAAAAGTCCGCTGCACCTTCGACCCCCTCCCATACACATTTTTTGTAAACAATGTGTTTTGTCATAGTAAACAACAAAATTTCAAAATAATTTTGAGTATGAAAAGTTCATATGAATGTGTAATAGATTTGTTAACCCTTATTGGACACCCCATACTTACTAGATTACTATAAAGTATCCATTTTCTCACAATTTTTAGATGAAATTGAAAAAAGGTCGAGGAAGGTTGGCAGAATGGTGGGGGAAGGGTAGGGGAGGAGTAATTTAGTATGGAAGCATTTCACTTAGCAGCCTTTTTTGTTCATTTTGAAACTTAGAACCTTGTAGGTGTTCTTTCGTAATGAAGTACTTTATATTCTTTAAGGGAGATCACTATTTTACAAAGAGGCATTTATTGGAATAATTTGGATATCATTATTAATTTCTCTTATAAGAAATCTTTTCATTCCAATAATCTGATAACTATTTTTGAAGCAAGAAGAATGACATCATTTATTGAAGAGAATATATCAAATTTAATTAATATTGTAAAGGATCATTATCCTTCTCATAGAGATAATTGTCATTGTGACGAAAATACTTTGACTAGATGATTTTGTTAGTTGACTATGTTTAAGCTGTACATACGCTCTCAAAATGTCCCAGTTCTAAGCCACAAGGTTTTAATTTAGCAGCTTGTTCAATGGCTTCCCGTTTTCCCTTTAGACTTCTTTCAGATATATGTTTAATCATATTAATTTTGAGAACATCTCCAAATCTGCAGTAGATGACCGTCCTTGTAACATTCTACGCCGTCAAGATATTATGATTTCTATTGGACTATCATAAAAAACTTGCAGGACTATGATCAGTGATAAGATTAAAATGTAAAGATCCATATCCATGAATGAAGGATGGATTCTTCATCTGTTTCTGTTCTTAAATGAATGGAACCAACTTATTAATATTGAAACAAGAAGTCTTACATTCATTCTTACATGAGATATTCTGGTGTTTGGGCGAGGAGATTCAATGTTTCTTTTGTTGTTGCTGATTAACAATGGTTTTTTAATCTCTTTTTTTTTATGTGAGCAGAATATGCGCAGAAGTATCTATGTTCTTTAAACTTCTCCAAAATAGAAAACTATCTTAATCAAATTCTCATATTTGTTGGTCATATCCTCTCTTTCTTTCCAATTTAGGTCCCATTAATCACTGAATTGGAGAAGAAATATATCAGCATTATGTCCAAGCAAGCTTCGTCACTAATTAAACGGCGTCACCAAGATGTTCGCGATCAGGCGAAAGAAATTTCAGAAGCTGGAAGTAAGTGATTTTAGTCGATATGCATTCAATTTCAGTCGTTTCAATTATGTGAATTATCTAGAACCTGGTGCCGCACGAAAAATGCTCGACGATGAAGAGCGTGTACGTCGGGCAGCTGATCGTGAAGGTCGCCGAACAAGACGTCGACAAATTCGTGAACGAATCGATATCAATAACTCACATTTGGATGGAATGTCCAGTGATGATGAAATACATCAGGATCACGATGCGATTAGTTACAAATCTCAATTGGGTTAGATTTTATTTTTAAGATTTTTTGTTTTATTTGAATTTTAAAATTCTGTTAATTTTCTAGATCAAATATCTGTTGACATGGTCACATTGTTTAGTGATACAAATTATGAGTTCTGTGAAATTAATGCAATTTTAAGTAAATTTGAAGAATGGAGAAAACATTATTTCAAAACGTATAAGGATACATATTTTAGTTTGTGCCTCCCAAAAGTAAGTGTTAATAAGTTTCCTATGGATCTGGTGTTTCAGTGTTTAGAACTACTACAACTACTACTATGATTTTCCCTTTCCTTTCATCTAAGTTATTTTATTCTCTTAAAAATATCTTGAATTTACAGTAAAATTCCTATAATTCAGACTGGCTTAGGGGGAAGGTCATTCTTAATTAGAGGAAGTCTGAATTAAAGGAATTTTTTATGGTATGCAATGTTTTCTATTTAATTCAGACATTTAATGTAGAAAATTCAAAAATTTTAATTTAACGTTTACAAAAATAAATAAAAACAATTCATTTTAAAAACAAAATCACAAAAATGAAATATTTCATATTTCAAATATAATTATTGTTTTTGGCTGTTCTTATCCTTTTGTATTATGATGAAATTACGTAAGAAATGTAATATGTAATAGTAACGGATTATACAATAAATAGCAACTATTATATCATCCATTTCATTCCTATAATTCTGAAAAATTCCTATAATTCAGAGTACCAGTCTGAATTAGAGAAAGACAACCTATAATTAAGATTAAATCAAATTAGTCTGAATTATAGAAAAGTCTGCTTTATAGGATTCTTAATTATTGGAATTTGACTGTATTTATTTTTTAATCAGAGTTTTCGGTCCTATACATTTTTTTAATTTTCACCTAATGTTTGGATATTTTATTGTATCTTCTTTAGGGGTATTTTGTTTATTTGTTTACTATAAGAAAAACAAGCAAAAATATTATACACATTACATATATTACTTATTGTACTAATAACATATCAGTCAAAATTTAAAAAGACAGACAAATTTAAAAAAAATACCACCAAAATGGCTTCCGTGCGGTAATGATAGCACACAAAATTCTTAATTCAATGTTTACGTTAATCTACGTCGCTTGTGTATCAGTACAGTACAGGGCCTTTCAGAGAAAATGCGTGGCCCCGTGGCAACTAATATTGGCCCTTCAAAATTTAAAATATAATTGTGGACAAGAAAATAAAATCAATGGCACATATTTAATATTTAACATCAAACAATTCACTGATTATTTCAGAATACAAGTAGTCCTCGGCTTACAACGGTTCGCACTTACGACCTTGTGTTTTTCTCTTTCATATATCCGTATACACCCAATTCTATTTTAATACGGTCTTTTTTTACACGGTTTTGAAATAACACGGTCTAGAAAAATAAAACCAATATTCCGTTTTTGCACGATTTTATTCGAAATAGCACAGTTATAAAACCGGTTTGATTTAAATTTTAAGGATAAATATTTAATTAGCCGTATTTATACCCGTATGATGTTAATGAAGGGTATTATAACTTTGGTACTTTGTAACGCCCCTTAATACTTGTCAAGATTCCGGTTAAATAGCTGAAGCTAAAAAGCTGAAATTTTGACAGTTTATTATGTAGTCCTAGAGTAAGATCTTTATTGCTTTTGGAGCAAATCGGACAAAAAATAGGGGAGGCTGTGGTACAGTGTGCACCTAATTTTGATATAAACCATTCATTTACTCGAAAGGTAGTCAAAATGTAGAAAAAATGATTATGACAACAATTGTAGAGAATACAAAAATAAAGATTTCGTTTATAGACCAAAAAGTTGTACAACCTACCGTTATGGCGCTGCAATCAATTTTATGTCATTTCTAGGGTTTGTGTTCAATTTACCCAATTATATTTATTGTAGACACAGAAAATAGACATGGACAAAGTTGTAAATAATAAACAAGTACGCATACGGGTATATTATAATCGGCGTAGCCAATTTATCCTTCTTTCTAGATATATTTAACGGAGTACAACAAACATTAGAATGTTAATACAAAAAGTTAGCTCTTAGCTTAGCGCAATATTTAATCAATAAAAGTATCACACTATCGAGAGTATAAAAACTCTAAATACAAATTTTTGTATGAATCCATTTATTTTTATATAATTTTATAATATATGCATACATACATACAAATTGTACGCGTTTGTATGTGGTTTACACTTCCGATTGTACTTGAGTTGGATTTTGTTATTTTTAGTTTTTTTTTTATATATATGAAACTCGACTTACGATGTCTAAGAACTTATCTCGGTCGTAAGTCGAGGACTACCTGTAGTCTAAAATACACACCATCTCTTAGTTAATGTTAAGTTTTGCTATTTCATTTAGTCGTTTCTGACATATCGTAAATAGTTATTAATTCTTTTCAGAACACTAAATAATCATTAAATTCTCGCGCCTTGTGCTACACTCACAGGCACAGGTTAAAAAAATCGAAGCACAATTGCTATATATTGGAAAATATGTTTACGAATACTATGTCGATAATTTCTTGAAATAATTCTGCCTCTTTCGTGTTTAGTTTAAAATTAAATTTGCAAACACGCTTCAGCAGTATTAGTTCTTCTACAATTTCGTCACTTAATCCATTTTTATATTTCTCTAGCAATAATTTTGCCTTTGAATTTAAATTTTCAATTTTTTTTTTAAAACTTCTAAATAATTGCAAATTGAAGACGCGTAAGTCCATCGATTATTAAATTGATAATTTTGTTAAAAACGTTTAAATGAAAATAATCTTCAACAGATCAGCGAACCGGGACAACGGCGTACTTCCATTTTTGTGTTTTTTTCTTCAAATTGTTCCGCTTTGCCTTCCCCAAGTTGAAGCCCCTAATATGCATCTCTTCCTGCTCCCCTTCTTATAGACCCTGTGTGTATGTGCCGTCTTGTAGGTGATTTAGTACTAATGTAATAAGTAATATGTATAATATTTTTGCTTATTTTTTTATAGTGAACAAATAAATAGAAGTTGCAATAATTATCCAAACGTTGGGTGAAAATTAATTAATTAAACAATTGCAATATAAAATAAAGACTGAAAACCCTGAGACACTGTCGTGGAACAATATAATCGCATAATTATTAATTATTTTGAATATATCAATTTTTAGATCTTGGGACCTATAATTAGATTAAACTTAGTCACATGGAATCCATTAATTGAAAATTGTCAAGACATTGATCGTATGGATTGGTACAAAATTGTGATGACCTATGGATGGAACTCCTATGAAAGTGAAACTTCTCTGTTTGATGATCCGGATTCTCAGCTAACTCCAATATTAATTGAAAAAATTATCCTTCCTAAAATTACAGGTAATAAGACGAATAAGATTTGAGTTCGATTTTGGCATTTAAAACAATTTTTTTTTGGTTTTTTTTCGTGTAGAGATAATCGAAACATGTTGGGATCCACTGTCAACATCTCAAGCCTTAAGACTTGTTGGTTTTATCGGACGTCTTGGTCGTGAGTATCCATCATTGAAACCTTCATCGAAATACTTAAAGACATTATTTACAACAATCATTCAAAAAATGAAGTTATCCCTTGAAAATGATGTTTTCATTCCAATTTTTCCCAAACAGTGAGTGGTAAATTTTTGGCTATGTTCATATTTTAATTAATTAATTTGTTCTCCCTCTCTTTCTTTTTCTTTTCATTTAACACACAGTATGCAAGAAGCCCGATCATCGTTTTTTCAACGACAATTTTCTAGTGCATTAAAATTATTTAGAAACTTTTTAAGTTGGCAAGGTATTTTGGCTGATAGTGTTTTAAAGGAGTTAGCTATTACATCCCTCTTGAATCGTTATTTACTGGCAGCACTGAAGGTACGATTGAAATTAATATCGGACAATAATAAATTAAAAAAAACTTTATATTTTAGGTTTGCACACCATTGGATGCAACATTAAAAGCAAATATTATTGTAAATACATTACCTCGAGTGTGGCTACAACCTGGAACCGGTGTCTTGGATAGTTTGGAACTTTTAATACAATTTTTGAAATATACCGCTGCACAACTGGATAAAAGAAATTTAATGCATATGTAAGTAGATGTATTGTTTTTTTAAATTTAGTTTAGTGCGACCCGTTTAAACAACTGGTTTTGTCAAGTTACAGTCTTCTATAAAGAAAAATTAATGATCCTCTCCTAGACTAATTAGTTTAATTCCCTAATTAATTTATCATGATAATGTTTATGAATACTACATGAAAAGGAGGGTACCTAAAGGCAATAACACTTAGGCCGTCTAATGGCCCATTGTGTCACTCTTTAAAGAAACGGCGGGTTTTGATTTAGGGGGTGGGGGAGGAGAGTGTCAGACAAATATTTATGGATTCAATCAGCCTGTTGTTCTTACGAACTTCAGTATGCTATGGAGGTTCAGCTTCTTTAGGTCCTCTAGATATTCAAAACTGAAGGCCCCCAAGGATCTCGCCCTTATTCTATAGAGTGCTGGGCATGAACAGAGGAGATGGAAGACATCCTCCTTCTCCTCTCCACACGCCCTGCACATCTCTGTATCACTATAGCCCAATCTCCAGGCAAGTTTCCTGAGATTTACATGCCCGGTGATAAAGGCTGTGAGTGTGCTCAGCTGTGTCCTGCCTAACATTAGGATTGTCTGTGTTTTGATCATGTTTGGTTTCTTACACAGACTCCTTGAAGTTAGGCATGATTTCAGATTTTTCCATCTTCTGACTTGTTTTTATAATTTTTTTCCGACATGCAAACGTGGTAATTGTCGAACAGTTCCCCCTATTACTAAAAATTCGAATTCCTTTTTTCTTGAATCAATTAAATAGCCAAGAGAAGATCAACATGAATAGAGATATGCACACTAGATGACAAAATATAGTTTTGTTTACTTCATTATTAGATAATGATGCGATCTGTTAGTTGTCCATTGTGTATTTTTGTAGGATTATTTAATCATGGAAACAATGAGGAATTTCTCTCTTAGCTACCTATCCATAAAATGATTTGCATAAATATAATTATAATTAGAGTTTTTGTTCTTTTGAATGTAGCGGAACAAATATCATTGTCACGTTAATGCAGTTTTTGATACTACCTTAATGAGATCTTCACAATAACTCCTTCCTCTTATTTACATTATCACACGGAATTCCTATTAGTATTTGAACTTTCGATCGAAGCTAAAAATAAAAATCTTTTTAGGATCCTCTCATAAATTTTTAAAAAGCAATATTGTAATATTGTAAAGTAAATAGACAAAAGAATAGAAATTTAAAATTCATTAGAATTCAAACATAAGAAAGTTTTTCGCAAATATTTTTATTTGCATTGTTTTCAATTTTTCTTCATTATCATAGCAATTCTCAACAGTAGAAAGACGAAATGAGGTCAAATTGACCGCATTTTGGTTTGTGGAAAAAAGATTGTTTTTTATCGAAATAAAGGGTTGGGTGTGTAATATAAATATTAACAGTAAAACAAATAGAAATAATAGGGGAGACTGGGTAAAATGTACAAAAATTTTATTAAATAAATCAAACTTTTAGATATAAACAACAACGGCTCGCACACACAATTTGTTTTTGCCAAACCAGATTATCAAGATTTTCCAAAAATTAAGAAAAGTCACAAAATTTCAGGTTATTTATTTATCGTATGGAATTATTAGCCAGGAGATTCACGTTGTGAACAGTTTGATTTCCGTTTTGATAAAGTTTTCTTAGTACAACCAGCGGAGGGCCTCTATCTTTGTACTTTTACATCATTTCAGTTGAAAACACTAACACACAAATTCTCATACTTCAGTTGTTTTTTTTAACATTTGAAGTGTTTCCTTCGTTGAATCGGCAATTATTCTTTGAAATTATGCTCTAGATCTACAGTTTCAGCCCAAAGTTCAAACTTTGCACGAGAGGAAAACACTTAATTTTTTTACTCCCAGACAGGGATCGAACCCTGGACCTCCCGTTCCAATCTATTATAAAAAAAAGATATTTAGCCTTAAACATCGAAGATCGAAATAATTTGACCGTTTTCGTCTTTCTAGTGTTAAAGCATCCCAATATTCTTAATTAACAATAAATGGGCCTAATTATAATTTTTCTTCTCAGTTCCGTGTTTTTTCTTCTTCTTCTAGTTTTTAAAAGATTTATTTTCTATTTTCAGGGATTCCCTAGAAAAAATGACACAAATACTGCATTCATTACATACATCAATGTAAAATATTTTTGGTTGCTGGAATTCATTTTAATTAAATCATACATAACTGTTTTTTTATTACATTGTGACAAAAGAAACCGATAAAAATTGATTAAATAAAGATTTCAAATTTTTCTAACATATTTTTTTTATCCTAGAGATTTGTTCTCCGAAAGATCAATAAGTCCTGTCTTACAGAAAAATATTCATATCACCTAAAGACGATTTACATTTGTAGAATTACAAAAAGAAAAACGAAACGTAATGCCAAGTGGTAACGAAAAACCTTAGTACAGGTATCCCTCCTACAAAACGGTTTCATTCTAACACGAAAAAAAAAATGCGGAAATTCTCGTATAACACGGTAAACTATAGTACGCTTTCACATTAACACGATAAGGAAATTGCGAAAATGTATACACTTGCTATTAGTCTCCTATAACACGGTTTCTTAAAACACGTAATTATGTTGGAACGATGGAACCTATCTACCGTGTTATAGGAGAGATACTATACTAATTTTGAAACCAAATCTCAATCCACGGAGAAATGTCAAAATATTTCAAATCTGGTGCATGCTATCAAAATATTTATTTATAGGAATAATTTAATACATTCTGTGAATGAAATGTTATGTGAAGTCCAAAGTTTATTCTGGAATTTTTTTTTTTTAATATAGGTCCCATAGGAACAAAGTTATGGTGGTGTGAAGTGAAAAAAGTTCTTTAAAATCAAAACGGCAATGTTTATTGACAAATATTTTATAGAAAGATGGTATGTAGGAAAAAGAGTTGTTCCAAACATTTATAGAACATTTAATTCTAAATAATTTAGAGATTGATTTGATTTTGGTAGTAAATAAAGAAAAAAAGTTTTTTTCAATTTCTTCAGATTTTCTTACGGGATTTTTATGGGACTTTGACCAAATGATAGAGGAATATTTCAGGAACATATTCTGAGAAACTCAGCTTTCTAAAAGTTTCTTCAAAGTTTTTATACGTTAAAAAAATATTGTCTACAGTCTACCTCTACCTACAGCATGGCCTGGTATTTTTTACTCGTTCAGTATCATAAAATCGGTTTAACGATCGTCGTATAATAATCATATATTACACACCATACTCGTTCAGTATCATTAAACTGGTTTTATAGAAGAAACGTATAAAATATGTACCGATCAAAACGACTGTAGATTTCGTAATGAAAACACTTGACGTCTTGTCGTTCGAAATAAACGTCACGTTATTTGTACTGCAACGTGCGCTTCGAAACATATGGTAAGAAATTTCATGTTCATTTCTGCTTTCGTAACGTAATTCATAGTAAGGCCCCTGATGCTATCTATGGCCACTTCGTTAAAAACCAATGAATAACTAGTATTTATAAAATTTTGAAACGAATGATTTTTACGATATAAAAACTCGCAAATGCGCTACTGAGTTTTGTCAGTGCTTTCATTTATCCATGCGAGAATCCAAAAGTTAGATGATCCTATATTTTAGAACAAAGTGAACCTTACGTTTTGCTTCTAATTTAATCCAAAAAAAACCCTACAATTACTAAGCAATCATTTTATATTATAATCTGAACTTAATTTTCTATTAATTATTAATAATTTTTATGGGATATAATTTCATCGAAATGAGTCTTACAAAACAGATTAAATATTCATCAGAAATCTTGCCAAATATGTAGATAAAAAGATTACAATGTGGATGTCAATTTTATTGTATTATAATAAAATCGACATTCACATGGTTTCATTTTCCAAATAAGGTACACGGCATTTGCACTTAATTATTTAAAAAAAAACCAGCCATCCAGCCAGTCCAGATCTGTAACAATAATTGCTCCACTTTGTAGTTATACCATTTTCGTTAGGCCATATAAATAAATGTATTAATATCGTCATCATCACGACGCATATATTTGTGTTCTATGAGCCATTCCAATTGTTCTTTAATCATTTTCTTTGATGGTAAAAACATGTTTCTCAATATGTCGACCAGTTCGGCCTGAAAAATTCAATAAAATTAATTTTTAAATATAAATTAGCATCGAATGTTAAATACTTGAAGTGATGCATTGTTAAGTCGTTTTCGCATTTTCATAATTTTTATTATGGCTTCTTGAGTACGTAATATCCGTAACTGAACTATTGATTGATTGTCTTCTTGTTGGGAACGTTCTGTGCTAAGTTGAAGTCGACCAATTAAATTAATCTAGAATAAAGTAACAAATTTAATATTTTATTTATATACAATGTTGGTCTGTCTCACTTTTCCACGTCGTTGTAATTTTCCATTTTTAATAATTGAAAATTCTTGATTTATCCAAAATAATGTATGCTCGGAGAAATCTTTTGGCGACTGTGCAACTGGATCCATTAGTAAAAGTTGACGTTTTAATTTTGGAAATGAAACTAGTGACCATAGGGTTCTTCGCAATTCAGGATCTGAAATGAATGTTACGCTTCCTATAGTATAATTATACTAATAATAAGTATACTGAGTGTTAAACTACAGATTTCCTAACAAAGTTACTAGCTATACTCAATTTTTACTAGAGTTCTAGTTAATTGATATCAAATTTCTAACATGTTTGGCTAATTTTTTGTAATTGTTATTTTATTTGGAACATGGCACACTATGTTTTCCATTAAATTAAGATTAGGAAAAAAAAAGAAACGACGAAAGATGGACCTGATGAAAGTATAGAATAAGTAAATTTGATGGTGTACAAGTTAAGTGAATGGAATGGAAATAAAGACAAAAAGAGGACAAACAGACACCTACCTAAGTTCCTTCCAAATTCAGCAAATTTATGTTGATTCTCTTTCACACACAAAAATATGAAAAACGTAAAAAACGCTACCCACAAGTCTTATGACCGGCAAATAATTTCAAAAAGGAAAACCTGAACTCCAACAAAAAGAAATTTCATTCAAGAAATTACATAGATTTTAACATGTTCATAAGAAATTACAAATGCTTTTCAAATAAAGATTTATACCTGCAGGAACATAGATATGTATATAGATAACATTTTATGAAATAAAGCCATCCAGCGCTCACACTAGAACAAGTAGTTTTGCATCTAGGAAGAAAAATGTTGAAAATTATTTATAAAGCTTGAAGGACAAACAGATGTCTAATGGTAATCATAATTGGATCAATGAAATCGAACCAGTAAAATCGATAAGAATGGAGAAATTTGACGGTGATGGCAAAGAATAAGAAAAGAACTGATAAAGATTTATATTATTTGTTATTAAACTAACCTGGCAACTCTGAAGCTAACCGTAAATTTTCATAAGAAACTTTTTCAAGTGGACGTTGATTCCATGCAAAGAGTACGGCCATTTGAAATGTTGTTACATCCAAATCAAATCGACCAGCATTATTGGCAAATGTAATTGTTCCATTGCTCATGTGATGATACCATTGCAATTTACGTCCGGAATGTGTTTTTTTATAAAATTCTTCAATTTCTGGTATATAATCTTCCAATTCCAATGGCAAACTTACTGACACCCTTTCGGAACATTGAGCCCATGCACCGGCATTTAAAATTTTAATATTAATTGCATCATGCCGAGCTGTAGATATTCGAAATTGAGAATTTAAATCTTCACTTACCTATAAAAAAAAATTAAAAAAAAAAATTAATTTCGTTAAATGAATTAGAGCAAATATTTGGTACTTTAATGTCTTGAAACATTCTAGCCAATTTGTTAACATAATCAGCTGGCATTCCCACTTCCCTTAACCATTCAACCATATCTTCTTCTTTTTCACTATCAGCACTCGAATCCAAAATTAATCTTGAATGAAAACAAGAATTCTAATTAAATATTAATGAATTTACAAGAGTCGTAATGGGCATTACTTACCTTCTGGTTAAATGTGCCTTGTGGTACAACATAAAAACGTCCTTATTACTTACATACTTTAATACTAGCAAAACATCTTTTAATCGAGATTCGATTTGGTCACTTGTTAACCGTTTACTTAATGCTGTTCTACGTAGTAACATATCACAGTAATTTGCTAATAGTTCTGGACATTTACTTTCGGGTGTTGTTGATTTATTTCCTCTGGCTGATGTTGCGGTCGGTAAGTCGAGCTATATATTAAAGTCTAATTTATTTTACAGATAATTAATAAAAATTATTTATAAATTACCTTAAATACAGTAACATCATTAACGACCGCTTTAAATGCTTTATCTCTGGCTGTTAAAAAACGTGGATCATCATGAAATGCTTCCTTGACCAATGTACTAAATCTTCGAAAAAGATCCAATAGACGATCCACATATTTTTCCGAATCTTGTGTTATAATATCAGCCGCTGATATCATATCAGTTAGACCGGCTGAAACAATATGATTTTCTAAATCAGTTAGCATCGGTTCTACGCCATCAGATACACGATCCAATAAACGAAACATTAACTGTAATCGTTCAGTTTCATTGGCCTTAATTAGAGGTGCACATTCGGCCAATAAAATGGGCAATGTGTCACCAATTAGTACAGATACACAACAGAGAGTTAATGCATTAAAACTACTCGGCTCTAAATATCGCTGTGCTCGTGTTTCTTCTTCCCTTAATTTTGAATCGGCATATCGCATAAAAGATTGAACACCATTCTCTTGTAATTGTTCGTTAGCCTTTAATCGATAAAATGCGGTTGTTGCCTAAATTGATATGAATGGATTACATAACTCTAATACAATTAAAAATTTATTTCAAATTTACCTGCAAATAAGCAGCTTCAAAGTTTTCCCTATAAATTTTTAGTTTATCTTCTACACTTGAACATAGATTCACATAGCTTTCTCTGACACCGATCACCAATTGTGAATCGAATGCATCCCCATTACGTTCGGAATGTACAAGTTTCATAGCTGAATCTTGTAGTCGATGTTTAATATTGATAAAAATACTTTGATTCCACGAGTCTAACATAAGCTTTCGTACAATACTGTCTTCTTGGCCAGATTTTTTCTGAGAACTACCACTTGAACTCAAATTTGTCGTGGTGTTTTTACCCTTTAAAGATCAATAGTATTATTTCTAAAAAATAAATAAATTTTGAACATTTTTAAAATACATGTAAGCCAGTTTCTAATTGTCGAAAAGGTAATGGTAAATAACCGCTTTGTGTAAAAAACTTTCTCCATTCTACAATATATGTTTTCAGCAGAGCTTGCTCTTCCCGCTGCGCCAAAACTCTAGCTTGAGCCTGTTTTATAAAATCAACAATATCTTCCTGAAGGCAATCGTAAATTTTCCAAGCCCCTTTATCGTCCCACAAACAAATTAAATGTACATCATAGAATAATTCTTGCCACTCTGATTGTGTTACAGGTTCCTGTTTAAGTACTTTTAAGACAAATGGCCGCATTTTCGGCCAAACATTTTCAAATGAACAACCATCTTTTCCCTAGATATTTTAAAGAATTAAAAATGTATACGCAACACTTTTGACTATGCTAATAAGGCTAGATTTTACCTTTAACATTGTTGACATTGCTTTGTCCAGTCTCTTTCTTCTGCTGTTTATTTTGTTTAGGTATTGCCTTTGGTTTATGTTTACCCAAAATCTTAAAAACTCATAATTTATTAATCATTTCAAGATTAATATAATACACAAAAATATCTATTTTTTGATTCAATATATAATAAAATGTACATTTTTGCAATGAAATAAAAATTAACATTAACATAAAAGCTTCCAATTTATTTTTTGAGGTTAGATTTATCGTATTTTCCGATGGCTGCTGGCAATCGGCCGAAAGACGTCATGATTATTAGTGTTGTCCGTGTTGTTACAAGTATATAATTATAAATACAGAGGGTTTTAATATGCACACCGCGTAGCAACTTTTTCATCCACTGAATTTCGGTCAAAGAGTTTGCTGTTCAAAAAATTTAAAAATGTTCGAATTTTGAAAATTAATTTTTGGATTGTATTTCATTCATGTGAATTATTATCGTTTTGACAGAATAGAGAAATTTTTGTGCACATAGAGTTTAATTAAACACAAAATGATTTCACTAACATTCGAAAGTAAGATTTTTTGTTCGAAAACACGTTTTTCTTTCATAAATTAAATGCATAAAACAATTATTTAATTATTATTAAAAATGGGTTTCTGGTGATAGACAAACTTTAATACAAATATTTTATTATAAATGTAATTGTAAATAAAAAATAGGCATCAAAGTACACCAGAAACCCATTTTTAATAATAATTAAATGGTTGTTTTATGCATTTAATTTATGAAAGAAAATCGTGTTTTCGAACAAAAAAATCTTACTATTGAATGTTAAAGAAATTGAAATAATTGCAGTTGATATGTTTCTCGTTTTTTTAAAAATTTTTTTTTTTTAGACTTTAATTTTAATGTATACTTCAATTTTATTGTGAATTAATTTTGTTAATAGACTGTTTATGTTGGTACCAATTTAAAAAATATTGACAATTTGATGTCCCATAGATTGTGTACTTACAAGGTAATTATGACTTTTGTTTTAGAAGATATTTGTTTTTTTAATCGTTTTTTGGTTGTGTTGTTGCAACAAATAAAGTTGTGTTTAAAATTGACCTAGATTCCAGCCAAAAAATACCACTTTCTTCGTCCGAAAGTGCTATTTGGAAAAACACCAATTATAGTCTCAGAGGTCACTTAAAGGGGATACAAGATCTCATCCCCTTTATTAAAAATTTTGTTAAAGAAACCATTTTGTGTTTAATTTAACTCCATGTACACAAAAATATGTCAATTTTGTTAAAACTATAATAATACACTAAAGTTATGTCGACATAAATGAAAGACAAAAATTCAAAAATCTCAAATTATTTACAAAATTCGAACATTTTGGAATTTTTCGAACAGATGTGATGTATTACGAAGAAACTAGCGCCATATTTTTATAGTGGTGAAAATGACAATGAATGTTCTGATTTAAAAAAACAGGGATTGATTACTGCTTCGGGCCAAATGGGAGGAAAAAATAGGAGGCGAACCTTTTTTACAATTGAAGTGTCAATGAAAAGCCATCAGACGATACAGACGACATTTCAAGTAAAATTTTTTTAAAAAGCAAGCAGGCTTGTGAAGAAAAATTTACCATAAATTATTTTGCATTATAATTAAAGCAAATTAAAATACATATTAATTGTTTACCAAGTTATCCCGCTTTAAAAGACTCCAATATTATGTCACCGGGTGAATTGTAAGTACTTTTTCTACATTAAAATGTGTTGAAGACTATCATAACCTGATTGAAGGAAAATGGATGAAAATGATTGTCGATAATTTTTTTTTTGTATTAAAACCATCTCAATAAACCTATAAGTTACAAGATTTCAATTTCAACAATGTGTAAAAACTGTTTACAATTAATTTAATAGAAATTACATCAATAAATTAGCTTTTTTTTCGTAAAATAGATGTACGGCTTTGGTCGGCCAATATTTGCCGTTGAATTTTTGCTAAAGAACTTTCAAGAACGATTATAGATATAAACTATACAAAGAAAAAAATCGAAATTATGTTTTGTTTGTATTTCTTTCTAATTTTCAATATAATAATATTGCTTTACGTGAAACTTTATTAAAATTTACATATAACTAAGACAGCTCACGCCTTTATTTTGAACTAATGTTTGATGGTGTTGATAACGAGAGTATTGCTTCTTTCTTAATCAAATGAAATAAAAGGTCTAATAAGTATTAATAATATGTATAATGTACTTACATCTTTTGCGATTTGCATTCTTCTAAAAAGTACCTATATGTAAAACCCTTGAAAGTAATATTGTGAACATCACCTTTTTAAGAAATGTGTTTTTCTATAATGTACTCTAAAAAACCAGCGAATCCATTTATTTCTATAAATATATATTTTCCTGTAAAACTAAGCCAGGAAGGGATTTTAAGAAATTCTATGTTCAAGTCAACAAAAATATTAAACACAAACGGCTCAAGTGAACTTCTCGTTCCTGAAAAGTCAATAAGTACATACTTGAACTTTTAATAAGAAAACTAATAATACCCTTAAACAACTATTTAAGATAGATAACAATTAAAAATATTTTAAATTTAAGAAAAATTCTAAAAAGAATTTACAGATGTTAGATACTTTAATTCGAGAATTATCTAACGGAAAAAATTTCGTATCAAATTCAATTGATCAACTAATTAGCGCCAACTTTAGAGACGTTAAATGTTAGAATAAATAACAATAATTCTTGAAAATAAAATTTCGATGTCGGTCTTTAATGAAACATTAAAAGGGGCCTTATGTAGGTTAATTTAATTAAAGTATTGTTATTCGATCTTTGTAATTATGAAATTAATTTTTATTTTTAAATCTTATGTTAATAGAATAGGTGATTTTAGTTTACTTGTATGCCTATACAGCAAAAAAAAAGAAAAAGGCAGCCTCTTTGTTTTGTCCATGTTTCTTTTCTAAGCTCTCATTTTACAAAAATTCCCCCTTACGAAATGCATATTCTACCGTTTTCCTTAGAAAAAAACATACATACATATGTTCGAATAGTATACCTAGTGTACATTTTATTCGAACAAAAGTAACAGGGTGTTGTATTCGAAATAAACTGAACAAAACAGGTTGCACGTAAAAAGATTAAGAGACCTCTTCAATCTCTTTTTTTTGCACATACCTTCTAGTCGCATATAAATCATACAGCTTAATTTTTGCTTCCACACAGTAAAAAATAAGTTGAAGCATTGGTTTTACTTTCATTTTTCAAAAATTTAAAATCGAAATGTTTGTGAAATGTCCACGTTTTGGACATTTTTAATCGTAAAACTGCAATAAAAGTGGGGAGAGGGTGGGAAAAAGTGGGGAGGATACGAAAGGATGGGGAAAAGTGGGAGAAGGGTAGGGAGAAGCGGAAGAAGGGTTGGGAAGAGTGGGGAAAAGGTGGAGAATGTTGGGCAAAGGTTTGAAAAATGAAGGGAAGGGTAGTTTTGTGTGGAAGCCTTTTTAGCAGCCTTTTTTCCAGACATTATTCTAAACAAAAATTTTGTTTTCAAAATATGATTTTTTTCTCCCTTTTGAATATAAGACACTTTTTTTCGAGGGAAGACTGCAGCTCTTTGTCTGAGAAAACACTAATAATTGAATGGTAAATGGGAGAGCATATTTTGTCCAATTTTCATTCATTTCAACTCTCTCCCTATACAAAAGTTTGTCCAATTCAATTCAATTTATTAAATAAAAATACATATTTATGGCAAAAAATTAGTAGGAGAGTTTTTAAAATGAAATGTGTCTCAAAGACACACCTTGGTAGGATTAGGGTTAATATTGCTTTATATATTTAATGTTATATGGAAATTTTGAATTTCAGATTTTTTAAACAAATGCAAGATTAACAAATAAATAAATAAGTTATCAAATAAATAAGTAAATTAATGATAATGATGGTGGAAGAAGAAGTTGAGAAAAGAATGAAATAAAAGAAAGGAATTAGGAACATTAAGTATAGGTAACTAACTACTGTCCGCTAAAGTACCCAAAACATCTCCTCCTGAGCAACTGAAGGGAGTCTAACTGCTTCACGTCAAGTGCAACGTTGATTGAGGTTGCGAAATCAAATTACTAGTTCTAAATTACCTAAAAATTTAGGAGAGAGAAAAGGTAATCCGGTCACTTGTTAGTAATTAAAGTTTTAATAAGCACGACGACTTTATACTTTTGCAATCTACAATCTCGCAGTGGAAGAGGCATCCGTGTTAGCAAAGAGAATGTCACAAAAATAGTTAGTGTGTCCTACAATATGTCCATGAAAAATACAAATAAAAATGGGTCTACAGGTTGTTTAAAATTCGATTTGATTTGATGGGTGAAAACACTAATTTTTCAAAAGTCATAAAGGTTAGGGTGGTCGTGCTTATTGACCACTTTTTTTGGGTCCATAGCTATTCCACGTTTACTGTAACTCTGTCTAACATTTTATCTCTATTGACATGAAAACTTTTTTTGTGTGAAACAACTGCAGCACTTGACGTGATTCCTTTTCTGGAAATCTTACAAATGCTCGTCATTACACTGCCATTCTTTTTTAAGCATTGCCATTCTAGAGATAATTGCAACTATTTAGACTGTTTAAGTGCAATCGAACCACCTGGCCTAGATTCACATCAACATACCAGAGAAAAACTTATCATGTTTCACTCTCCTAGTCGGTCTTGAACCCGGGACCTCCCGCTCCAATGGCAATAACTCGTTCAACTGAGCCATTTGGTCGATTCAAAAGTCATAAAGTAAATTGGTGAATAAATTTTGATATAATAAATTGTTAAAACATTTGTATAAGGTAGGGTTTCTGAAAACTCGGGTTTTTAAGACTCGACGAGTCCGAGTTCAAAATTTAAAAAACTCGTCGAGTCTGAGTCCGAGTCCGTTGTCTTTAACAAAAAATATTACAAGAATCTGATAAAATAATATTATATGATTTTCAATTCAAC
>JANSTT010012943.1:0-23182 GCA_026745375.1 Platyura marginata | reverse complement strand
TTCATAGACTAAAAAGTTCCCCGAAATACCGTTATTGCGCTGCAATCAATTTTATGTCATTTATAGGGTTTTTAATCAATTTACCCTTTGTACAGACAAAATAGATACAAATTTTATTAAAAAAATGCACTCAGAAACACAGAACTGTCACTTATAATGGTCCATTTTAAGTTATGAGCGATTTTCAGCTATGAGCGCTGGACTAGATTTTGGGATAGAATACACTTTTAAGTAAAAACTATCATAAGGTGAATTTAGAGGCAAGCTATGATAGATATGGCTCCTAATGACCGATTTTAACTTTTACACAGAATAGGTCTGAGTTAAACGGATCAACTGCTATAAGTATGGTTAAGCTTAAGATGAAGACTTTTATTATGTACAGTCTGGATGTACTTAGTATGTAATTTTTTCTCAAAATTGATATTTTAGATTTTTTTGATAATTTCGGAATGTTGTACATAGAATTTTTTTTCCGTTTTTTTTCTTCTTATTAGTATCATGTTTATATTTTTAATCTATCTTAAAACGTCTTCCGTTTAGGTGTAGCATAACTACATTATATATTTACGCAACCCTCGCTCTCGTGTATAGTCTAAACAAAAATTAAATATTCAATGAATTTGTTTAATCTTTTCGAAAGTCTTAAAAAAGTACATAGTAAAGCGGTAAAATACACAAAATCTCCCCTTTTTTTCGTATTTATTATTAGAATCGGAAAAACTGAAAATAATTCTATCAGACAAATTAATTCCTAATTGGTTTTACAATTGCTGTCGATTTGTATTTTAATTTAGCAATCAATTAAATTAAAAAAAAAAAAAATAAACGAAAAAAAAGAAAAAGTAGGTATATTTTGTATTTAAAGAGGTGGAGATGAAAAATATACTTACGAAAAAAAAAAAAAAATTTCTATAAGGTTAAGGGTCGAAAATTTCAAATTGGATTAGATGCGGCGTAATTTATAAAGAATAATAATTTTGATAGAATCTTTTTGTATGTTATTTTAAACAATATCCAAAGATTTTTTTTCTATTCAACTTAAGTAGATTACTTTACTTAATATATATATTTTTTAATGATATTATGGAGAGAACTTTAATCTAATGAAGATAATAAGTCGTATCGGCAGTTTGTTATGAGTATTTTTTAATTTTTTTTAAATTGGTGAGACTTTGCGAGATGAATAAAATTTGATTTAAGGCACATCTTTGCGATTTTTCTTTCCTTTGTGTACAACAAAAACAAATAATTGACATTCGTTAATTGCTTCAAGTTTTAAGGGGGGTTTTTGTTTTTTTTGTTAATGAGATTTTAACGTAATAATAATTGATCCGTTTTGTAATTAAAATCAAGTGGTTTTTTTTTTTTCTTATAAATTTCAAATGTTTTTAAGTTACACCAGGAACGTTTAATATAAAAGCCGATTTTAATTTTTTTTCCGGCAAAACTTAAATGTTGTGTATTATTATTGAAATACTAATTTAACAACAATGTCCTGAAATTTTTATATAACATCTCAAATTAAAAAACCACAAAATTCTGGATATTATATATTTGAATCATTTTAATGTGGCTTTGGAGATATTCTGAGTATCCTTAATATTTATACATTTATATTACATAATTAAAAAAAAATTTACATAGGGTACATAGGTATTTTATGAAAAACATCATTATGTTGCTTTATGTTGATGTATGTATATAGCTATGTATGTACACTTCTATCAGGCCTTTCAATATTTTCTATCAGATAATTTTCATATTTAATTTAAAATTTCCCAAAAATTTATTCATGTATTTTTAAACAATCAACAACAATTTTCTTGTTATTTGGTAATGTACTTTTCTCCAAAAAAGAATTAAGCCTTTCGCATTAATAAGTCATTTTCTCCCCTATCCATTATCAAAAAGTGGGTAGGTTAAACAATATTCATGGCTTTTCTTTACAAATTAAATGCTTATTGTTTCCCTGTACTACATAAAGCTTTACCTGTGCTTTGCAGTTTTATAGCAAGAACCCGTTAATTTACTCTGTATATTGGTATAGGGTTTTGTTTGTATATACACATATATATATATATATATATATATATATATATAAGTATAGTATATACATATTAAATACATAACATACAATTTGGCCTTTATACAATTAATCGCAGCAAAAACGTGATTTTAATTTATGTTTTTCGATTATGACTTCCTTTGAAAACAAGCAAAATAAATTGGTAAAAGAAAAACAGGGAAAATTATTTAATGATTGTTTTTAATAATTTGAAAAGTTATTCCACAAATATAGACTTTATGTAGTATATAGGAATTGGTTGTCGCAGAAACGTAGCGTGGGTTTAATTTTGGCACAAAGCAAAGTACCTCTGAAATTTTTACACTATATTATAAAGATAAATCCTTAATTAATGAAATATTTTAATAGTGAAAATTTTATGTTAAGTAAAATTTTAGACGCAATATTTTTTTTCTTATAAATTTTTTTCGATTTTCTAACAAAATATTTTGGAAATCTAGTCTAAATTCGCATAGAAAAATTTGCCGTTTTGATTTTGCCGCATTGATTAATGATTTATTTGAAATTTTCTTAGAAAAGCGAAAAAAATTTATAAGACAAAAAAGATGGAGAAACAAAATAATAATAATTAATATTAATATTCAACAATTAAGGGAGTTATGCGGATTATAGTGTAAGAATTTTAGAGGTATTTTGTATAGGTCAAAATAAAACCAAACGTCACTGGGCTGTGTAGGGTGTAGGTATGAAATTCCCTATACTATACAAATCATCATCTATAACTATAACATTTGACCATACTCCGTTCGATTGTAGGTAAGCATCCTTTAATATATGATTTATTTCAATAGACTAAAAAATCCTTTTCGCTTATCGGAGGGAGAAAAAAATTTATAGGTTAAGTTTCAAGTGAAATTTATTGTTGAAATTCATTTTTCCTTTCGGTAATACCAAATTGTTTGTTAAACCATAAAAGTTACGAAGTAAAATCTATAACATAAGTAGAGGAAAAACTATATTTAAAACTTGTTCAAGCTGGAAAAAGCATCATCGAAAAACTATGCTTTGTTTTCTTATTTTTCTCTTCGAAATTAATATCTCAATTTAATTGTGCACTTACCGCACTATCTTTGCAATTAATGAAAAGAACACCAACCAAAGTTATGTTACTATATAGCTGACATTTTCTTTGTAAGAAAAGTAGGTTGTGGGCAATAAATTGCTTCAGGTTTGACATACTACATATACCCCTACTCTAAGATGTCAACTTTTTTTTATACAGCTTTTATATGTATTTGATTTGTTTTACAATTTGTCTTGGGGCATAATATTTTTTTCTTCTAAGAAATTGATTAAATTTGAATAAATTTAAATGTTCAACTGGCAGTAGGAGCATATTTGTATAAATAAATACATGTTACATATATACATACATACATACTATAGTATTTATATATGTATCTTGTGGTTCATTGCGTGTTTCACTATATATAAGAATTTATAAATTAAAGATGTCTTCATCGCGTAAAGCCTGATTTCAATGAGTTGACAGAAAATTGTGACTAGTTATTATACATCACCCAACTATGTACATATATACAGTACGTGTATAATTAATTAAGGTGTTGTATTAACCGATATTATCTCAAACACTATGGAAGGCCCATTGTTCGATGATTATGGTCATGCTTACTATCCATTTTCGTTTTCTTTGGGAATGTTAATGTTAATATAATTCGTATATTATCAGGGTTGGTTAAAAGTGTTAAAAGGACTTAAGGAGCCTTCAGTAAATGTTTGTAATTGGAACAATTTTAACCACTGACCCAGTAACATTTCTAATAAAAAAATAAGCTCTTAATAAAAGTTATTAGAAAAACCAAGGAGAGGGCTAGAAAAAACGGGTACCGCCATTTTTTTTTGTTGTTCTAAAAACTGTGTTCGATTTGCTTCTACTAAATGATGGAACATCGAACGAATTAATAATACAAAAAAAAGAACGAAAATATGAAAGTAACCCTAGATAACTCTTTCAGTATCTCGCATACAAAATTCCCTTTTTTCTCGTATTAGATGAAGGAATTTCGTAGACTGTTCTATATATAAGATTTAGGCGACCATTTTACTACATACAAGAAGGTTTCTTTAACCCTTATTGTAGTACACTTATACTAAAATTACCGTTTAATTAGAATCCTTTTTTTTTGGTACTGAAAATGTTATGGAAATAACATTTTGGCTTTTAATCCATTGGCAAATCCTTCAATAAACAAGACCAACTATATAAAAGTAATCAACGTACCTAACCTACATAAATATATGTACGTTGGACAGTAGCTTGCAGGCGTAACTTAAAAACACCTTACATACCAAGCCGATAATCGGATGAGAATTTCCCACACCAAAACATCATTGGCTATAGAAAATTGGAAAAAGGATTAATTTGCCCTTAAGTGCTGAATTATGTAAGTGAGTGTATAGTGTGGTAGACCTACATTACTACAACAATAAATTTAGTTTTTGTTGTTGTTGTTGTTGTTGTTGTTGTTGTATTACTCTCATGGATACCATGTACATGTTAGGTATGGTATGTATGTATGCATGTATTTAGGTTATATATGAACATTGGGAAAATTCTTAACTGCCATTTATACATCAACTATTGTTTATATTGAATAACTATTCTGCCAAATCGACACCACCCACACGTACACGTTATACCCTTTTTATTGTTTAAATATAAATAATGTTGGTAATATATTTCTTTTGAATTGAAAACTGTTTCTAAATGTATTTTTAAATCATTCTTAAAGCTTGCTTGCGCACGTATGACTTCAATAGATGGTATTAAGATACGTATTTTGAATTCTAAGTTGTTTTTGATGGAAAGAAGGTATTCGTGCATCTTTTAAAATCATATTTTTATATGAAAATATGGGTTTTGCTATTGAACAAAAGTTTTTTTTTTTTTTTCTTTATTTGGGAAAAGACGTAAGAACTTTGAGAAAACTATTCAGCTTTATAGTAGATTACATAGTTGCGATATGAACGTTTCGAACGATCATAAATTGTCTAGAATTCAAATATAGTGCAGCAGCGCATAGAAGAGAACGATTTTTGTTCCATTTGCTAGATTTTTATATAAAAAAAAATGTTTCTTTATGTTCAATTATATTTTTTTAAATGTTTTAAATTTTTGCCATCTCATTGGAATATTTTCCTACAAATTTTCTGATAGTATTTGAATTTTCCTGGAACTTTTGAATTGTGTTAGCGGCGACATAACACCATAATTTGAGAATAACATTTTAGGCATAGGAATAGAAATTGTGACACCGCATGGGAAAAGGTGTAGAAAATTCTATTGCATGCATTTTGTAAGAAAAATTTCCATAGTTCCATTGAAAATTGGAAATTTCCATTCGGATGAAAATTAATCTGTGTTCAAAAATAAACAAAATCCCTCCAACCCCACGCATAATTTTTATTTATATACTTAATGAGTGATTTCTCAGCTAAATGAAATTCTATTGTCTTAAAATATGGATGGAATGGTTGGAATAAAATGTGTGAGTTTTGATGATGAAAATGAACAAAAAAACTCCCATTTCAATTAATTTCTATTATATTTTTTTTAATAATAAATAAATGTTTTCTCTGACAAATTTTGAAATGGGTAGGTATCCAGGGTTTTTTCCCCTTTATTATTCCCTTTGGAAACATAGGGTTTCCACAAAACATGGCGCAGAACCATATAAAATGAAGAGTTATACGGTTCTACGTCATGTGTTTTATTTCCTTCGATTTTCTTGTATATGTTGTCCTTATCCAGCTATTTTTTTTGTCATCCTACCCTTCTTGAACCTTGGTGATTCCATTCCAGAGTTTGTCTGGCTACTGAGGAGTCGGGTCTCCTTAAAATATGCCCAATCCATTACCAATTTTTCTTCCTTATCTGGGGATTGATTGGATCCTTTCTGGTACTACAGTTCGGCGCGTTTGTCACTCTCTCAGGCCAGAAAACACCCGGTATTCTGTTCAGGTTTTGCTTAGTGACTAGCCATATTTCGCTTCCATTGCAATTTTATTGAAAATCAGAGCACCCCATAAAGTACATATAGTTTTAGAACCTTATTTATAATTTCAACAAAGGCCTCATTATTGTGAATAGAAGCTTAATGAGTGTAATGAGCCCTTATTAAAAACAAATTCGTAATCTATATTAAATTCTAATATTGATTTTAGATTATAGGTAGGGTACAGTTAAAATCTGATGCGGTTTATTGTATTATACATTATATATATATAGTATGTACTAGTACATATATATATATATATGGCGTATTGTCATTTGTGCAAGCGGCACACGGCTGTACTCCTCATTCTCTATGGTATACCTCGTATACTCGTATAAAAGTAAATCACAATAGCAACAATATCAATCAAAAATAGAAATACTTTTTCCGGATATATGATATATAGAGTGGAATATGTTATACTTCCTATTGATATCCGAAATTAATTGAAGTTACGTTTTGTAGTTCCATTTTCATTTTGAATTTACAATATATTATAGTAATATGTACCCGCACAGATATAGGGTAATTCGACGTTGTAAAATATTTATGTCAGAATGAAATAGGAAAATAGCATTTAAATTTAAGGATTTTTTTTTATTTTTTTTTAATTTTCCGTAAATTTTTATAGTTGGATCGTAGGAAGAATAACCAAAAAACATCATCATTAAAATAAAATATTTTATCAATAAATTTTTTCCAAAACCCATATTAAGATCATTCGTCTGTTAGAAAAAGAAGAAAAGAAAAAAAGAAAAGAAAGAAAAACGAAGAAACTATTATAAATCATTCTAATTGTGTTAAAAGTTTTCACATACATATAAAGCATATATACAATATTTTTAAATCTAAACTAATCGTCCAAACTAAAGCCATTTTTCCTTAAGCATTGTCTGTGAAAAAAGAAACAATAACAATAAAGTAATTTCGAAAGCCCTCAATCAAGTTTATTTCAAAACTTTGTGTTTACTACGGCAAGTGATCGTTTCTGATGAGAAAACTCCCAAATCTATTTACAGACCGTTTCTACGTTGTCAAGAATGGAAAATGATATAGTAGTGTGAGTGAGAGATGCGGGTTCAATTGGTAATATGTACATATGTACTTATATAGAGAGGAGGATAACATGATGTCCTTAGTTATTATATTATATAATTATTCGATGATTATTTTTTGTGTAGGCACCTCTATAAATTTAGTAAGTAACTTAACGCCATAATTATTTTTTTTCTTCTTCTTTTTGTTGCAGTCCTTCCTTCTAATGGCAATTTTATAGCAATTAATGGGAAAAGTGCTGCTGCGAATTTGCTAATGAAGTGATTTTGTATATAAAATGCTAAGTTTTAAGTAAAAAAAAAAAAAAAAAAATTAAAAGAAAAATCCTTTAATGGGTTTAATGATTAATGGTAAACATGTTTGCCTTCTATTTGAAACATGCATACCCAGTCCATAATTGAGAAAAACATTTTGTAATAAATAGAAAACTTTTACAACATAAATTATTTTCGTTTGGTGTATGGATGGGTTTTATGTTGGGGGCCAGTAATGTCCCCCAAAGGACTATTTAGAATAACATGCGGGCCCCAGTTGGGCCTAATTATCGATGCCTACGATTGGCAATTTTGCAATATTTTCTATTGTTGCTGACAAAAATTACATTGGCTGGTCCACGATATAGTTCACGTATTGTAGAAACGAAGACCGGCGCCATACGTGGTGTAATTTTAGAACCAAATTCTAGACATTTAGAACCGGTAGAAGTATTTAAATCGGTACCATATGCTTCGCCGCCAGTAGCCAATTTACGATTTGAGGAACCGAAAAGTTTACAGCCGTGGAAAGGAACGAAACTGGCTGACACATTTGGTGCTGTTTGTCCACAGGTATTTTCCATTTTGATTGATTCTCTTTATTTATATTTTTTTTATTTATTTATTTTTTTATAGAATTATCCGGATATAGTAAATAAAACAGCGGCATTAATGTCCATGCCAAAGGGACGCTATCAATATTTAAAGAAATTAATTCCATTATTGGTTAATCAAAGTGAGGATTGCCTAACACTTAACATTTACGTTCCTGGAAGTGGTGAGTATCATATTTTTTACGATCTAAATTTTGTAGTTTTTAAGTTAAGTCTCAGTGATAGTAGCTACCTAGATTTAGATTAACTTCCGAAGATCGTTATTATTATTCACTATTAAGATTTCATTTAGAATAAAATTCATTTTTTACTCCATCTCCATTTCAAATAATTGAAGTTATTTTTCAAATATTCCTTTGAAGTTTTTTCATTTATTTTATACATGAGTTGCAGAATTTATTGAATAATATGGTTTTATCGAACCCCATCAACAAATCTAATTTTTTTTTATAGTAACTAATGGTTAATAATTTTTTGTGGTTCAGTTCGCCTTATGTAGTAAATGGTATTTAATTTGTATAAAATTTGATAAGAGGTCATGAAAAATTGCGTCCAAAAAAATTCATATCGTCATAATGTAATTTACGTTTTATTTTGACCGCTCCTATCATTTTCCGAAACGTTCAGAAGACCCTACTTCCTACTAGTATATAAGCTGATTTTTCCAGTAGATGTGTTAAGAAAAATTTAAATTTCGGGTTTAATATCTATTAAGACATGATATTAATTGAGTTGGGATTCAAAAATACGTTTTACATACATTACAAAATACGTAATGTAATTTTCAACATCACACTAAACTATATGTATATATATATATATATATATCATATATATTTATGTAAATAAATGGCGGACATATAAAATACATGGCGTACACACATTGTCATTTGCTTCTTGAAAGTTTCAAGTTAAAGCTGGGGGTTCGTTGGGTTTTAGTGTTCAACAAAGAAAATTTATAGCATGATTTAATTTTGTACCCAGGGAATATGATTTATAGATTGTAAATTTGTTAGATATGTTATATGAGTGTTTATAGAGATTGTTAGTATTTTGAAGATATGTGCGTATAATATAATATAGGGATGATTTAGATTTAGATAAGTTTCGTTTGGGCACTATTAAAAACATACATTATGTCAGAAATATAGATAAATCATCATAATTATTTATTTTGTTTTATATAAGTTTTCGAATTTATATATTTCTATTGTTGCTTAGTAATATTTGTAAACATAGAAAATAATATGCGGTTGTATATCATTAGAAATAATTTATTTAGTATTTGTTGAACATTTCTCAAAATATATCATTTCAATATTTATGTTTTTGTTATTAGGGAAAAACGTTTGTTTCAAATAGCGATGAAATTCAAATTTCTTTCTTTTGTCATTATCAATTTGTTTGAGATAAAATGGTCATATGTAATTTTATGTTATAATTTGATCTCTATGCCATCATCTCCCAATGGAATAATCATTTAATAAATAATTCAACAAATGTTTTGTTCAATTTGATGAAATAGCAAATGTGTGATGATTAAATATTTGTTTTTTAGTTAAATATATGATTAATAATATTATATAGAAGTTTGTTACATCAACAAAATGTTATTTGTTGTTGATGTTAATATTTTTCTTTGAGTGTAGAAAACTTATTATAGCCAAACACATTAAAATTAATACTACGCACACATGCATATATATACATATATATAGGTTGTTTAGATTATCATATCTTTCCTTTTGGTATAAGCTCCTTTTCGCAGTTGGTAGACCACAAAGGACATTTTATCTTATACATAGATTATATATGTATATATATAAAAAAAAACTATAAGTACTAAAGCTATTTAGTTATTTTATGCTCAGTTCATATTATAAGTAACCTCTATGTCTTTATGGCTACCAGTTATATATGTACATAAATATTACATGCATATAATATACTTACATATGTACATAAATATATGCGATAGGTAAACATCAGTAAAAAAAAATAAAAATAATAATATTATTTTGTGGGTTGGTATTATTGCGTCTGAATGAGGGGAAACACCATCATGAAAATAAATACAAATATAAAGTAATATTAAATTGTGCGGAGGCTCCATTTTTAATATAAAACAAAAATTGGTTAAAATTTAATTTTGTGTCTTTATATATTTATTATATAATACATAATAATATTCTACAATAAGCATTAAAATAAAAATAAAACAAATCTTTTTAAATTAATTTATTCAAAAAAAAGAAAAAACTAAAAACACATACAACAACAACAACAACAAAAATGCTAATCGACAAGCAATAATGATGATATATTTTTTTATTTTATTGACACGATAAAATAAAAAAAAAGATAAAATTTTATGTTTGTGATATTTTTATATGGGTTTTGGTGATATAATTCGCAACATTGGTGTGTGTGTGTGTGGGGGTCAAGGAAAAGCTATAATTCAATGTAATATATTTTGGGGTATAGAGAGAAACAGTTGGAAGTTTAGTCTATTTGATATTACGACATATTATGAATTTATTAAATCGGAAGTAGTTAATAAATCAACACAAAACATCTATTTATTATATATATGAATAGAAGAGAATTTGATAAAGTAGGGCTATATACAATTAATAGAGAAACAAATTACCCTTACAATACATATACGTACGTACATAATATACAAAAACATATATATATATATATATATACAAATATACATGCCTATAGAAAATGGTTTCCTATCCATGTACATTATATTTTAGAAGAGACAAGAGCAAATTGAAATTTTATGTGTGAATATTAAATAAATTACGAATATATTAAAAACATTTAAGTATTACTAAAAACAAATTTTAAATGTTAATCCTCCGGTATATTTACATATATAATATGTAAGTATCTACCCAAATTTTAATTAAAAGCAACCACATATAGGTAGAGGAGGTACTCAAAATTTGGTAAAAAGTAAAATCCTTTTTTAAACAATCAAAATTCACGCAAAGCGAAAGCAAAGCTTATGTACTTTGTACTTTAATTGAAGGAAGCTATATTTCAATGTAAAATCCTTTATTTTAACATTTAATTGATACATACGCGTTTAATATTATATATATATATGTATATATATAGGAAGTAATATAGAATTGATGACCTATAAAAAGTGAGATTAGAAAACTTTGCCGTTGTTCTATATTCTTCTATAAAAATCTAAATTATTAATAAGAAAGGAAACAAAAAAAAAAAAAAAAGAAAAGAAGATAAAATAAGTGATTTTATTTACCCAACTTTATTATTATGGCATGTAAATCTCATCTGCCGAAAAAACTCTCTCTGTTATACCTTATTTTTATCCACCAATAAATCACTATAGAAAATTCATATTTTCTTTTACTTATTTGCTTATCCATCTTAAAATCACGAAAGACATTTTCCAGTTTACTTGTCTTAACATTATATGTTTATATATATATATATATATATATATATATTATATACATATACACCTATCTCCAGATATAACGAAAAATATGTTTTAGGGAATTCAATCTCCCTACAAAATTGAGTTATTCCTGAGTAAATATGAAACATAGGCAGCAGTGATTTCATATTTTTGTAACTCCGAGATGTCAAAGAAAAATTTATGTCAGTAGTAAGTCATATAAGTAATACTGAAATAACCTTTTTTGAATTTTTTGAATTTTTTATTTGTTTTCTTTACTAAATTTTGACATAATTTTTTTATTTACTAAAATTTCATTGATCTTGCAAAAACGAATTAGTTCCGACCATTTTAAAGCTATTTTTAGATGGTTTCTAGGTACCTAATTTTATAAAAAAAGTTTCATAGAGTGTGAGTTGTTCTAAAATTAACTAAACTTAACGAGTCTAAATCAATGGCATTGCCAATACATTTACAAAAAACAACAAAAAAAATTTACAAAAAAAAAAAAAAAATACGCGGTAGGTAAATGCTTGAGGTTTTGATGATTTTCCATAAGCGAATGTGCGTCAATGGGTCGCGTTGAACTTTTAAACGGATTTATTTCTTCTAAGAAGAAATTGAACTTACAAAAAGATTTGAACGGAATATCATTCTCTAAATTATCTAAAGTACTTTAAATTTCTCACCGAAATGTCTCAAATTGATGTGGAATGGTAGTTGAAGCAGAATTACACAAAATCACTGATTTGATGACGTAAAATATAATTTATGGAATTTTATGTGAAATAAATCAAATTTGTATTATCCTTTCGTTACGATTTAATCAAAAGCATGTATTGTGTCCATATCATTTAATGAAAGGAATGAAATAATAGCAAAAATTAATTACCCAAGTCATTTTGGATATATACACAATTTGGGAGTAAAGAACTCATTAAATCTCTCTCTATAGTCTCTCTTAATGCGGGCGTTTATATTGTTTGTTGAATATTTCTTAAATTTATGTGAATGTTTATTAACCATTATACTCGTAGTTACTATATACCTTTATGTAGTATACTTATACTATGCCATATAGTGTATTACAATTAAGTATTAAGTATTTATACTGGTTGAATTTATATAATTAAAAAAAATATCATAATTACAGAAAAAGAACAAGAAAAAATTATAAGAAGTGATCTGTTGGCTCTGATTATACAATGAAAAACGATCAATTGAAGCTTCCACATTTTATAGTAGTTTTTAATGGAACGTCCTTAACGGTTTTGTTTCCAAATTCATATAAGAAATGTGGATTTTACAGTAGATTTGTATGGGGAACCTTTAGAAAACTTAAATGGTGGATTCAAAATGATGGTCTCCCTTTGATTTTTTCGAAATTTTGTTGTTGTTGTCTGTTCAAGGGGTGTAGTCGATGAAAAAAACTTACTGTAAATAAAAATGTTCAATCTCTAGCTCAACGCGTTTTTGAGTTGTGGTGAACTTTTGTGATAGAAAATGTCTAAAAAGTCAAAAAAATCACGAAAAATCATTATATTTTCAAAATTTTATTTTTATGGTTTGTGTGTGTGTGTGTGTGTGGAAGCAAAAAAAAAATTAAATTAGGTATTTATACCAACAACTGTTTTAATTTCTTTTTAAAGAAGGAAATCTCATTGTTTTGTTTTCTCATATCCTGAGGCAAGTTGTTAAGTGCAGTAGTAGCTCCTCCAAAAGATCTATTACGTCTACCATATTCAGTGTTTTATAAAGGCATGGCTTCTTGTGTCATTTGCTTAATTTTAAAGGTCAAATTCGAAAAAAAAAACAGAAAATTTTATTTGCCTATGAAGCTGGTACATTTTCATTAGAAATTATATCCTAATACTTAAATGCAAATTTATTTTTACATCGTTTTTTGAGATCAGTAGGTACCTATGTAGTAGTAGGTATTTAAAAGGTCCTTTTTCTTTACCTGTCATATGTATGTCGGTCTAATGTCAGTTCGTTGTTGGTATGCTGTGTGGAGCTTTTTTTTTTTTTTTCTTACTCAAATATTAATGGGCTTTTAACAAAAATGCTCAGACTTGAAATATAATAGATCCACAAGCTAAATATCATATAATATAATAAATCTGCTGGCCAGAAGAAGGAACTATATATGTATGGATGTATAGTGTCCTTTCATGTCATTTCTTTATTGTGGATATGTTTTGTAGCCATTGTAGCTTATATACTATAAATGTATGTATATATATGTATATTGTATGTATGTAGGTCTTTTATATTTAATATTAATAAATATTTTACCATGGTCATCATTAAAACTAGACATTAACAAGCTCATTTATTTAGAGAGAGGGATGTACTGTACATATACATACAATACATAATAGATGGACATTTTCGTTTAAAATTGAATAGCAAAAGCTTTGAGGTTATTATATACATATGGCAGGTAAATGATTGCTCCACATTATTAAATATTCCAAAATAACTAAATTGGTTTCACGGGTACCTACATGTTTTGTAGTCGGTTTAGGGTTGAGCTGTTTAAGCTATATAGATTATGCGGTCTAATCGCATGTTTTGATTTTATTAGGTAGCCATTTCGCATGAAAATGTTGAAATACCGACAGTGGAATTGTAATGGTAACATTTTTCGGATCGAATTGCTGTATTTCAATTCAATATGTTTTGTTTAAAAATATTTTATTTAATAAAGTGTAGGTTGATTGATTAAAAAAAAATTTCTACACACTTAATATTTCTGTAACATTTTTATTAAGAGAAAGAAAGATTTCATATAAGAAAGTTTTAAGTCGATTTTAAGTCCGTGATTTGGCAAAATGACTGAAGCTATAAAGCTGAAATTTGAAAGCTATATAGATGTTTGGGTTTAATACGTCTTTTGTATTTATTTTTATCGGAATTTAAGCTTTTTTCAAACGTTCTATAGTAAATGCGTGGAGATCCATGTGAAATTCTATACAAATTACTTAAAATGTTCACAAATCAATTAAAAACATTAAGATTGAAGAATTTTCGGTTCAGATTTTCCCCATACATATCCCTTAGAATTTCGATAAAAGTTCCATAAAAAATTCATATCTCCTATAAGCAACAGAAATATTGTTCCAGTTAGCGACTTTGAATATCTACCGAAAAAAAAAAAAAATTTGGCCCATTGGCGGTCGTTGCGGTGAAACTTTTTGTTTTTAACATGACTTGACCTTCACATATGATGTTAATTAATTTATTTACATACGTACGTATGGGTATACAACATCCATAGGGTATATTTGTATATGCCTACATGTATCTGATGTTTTTTATATAAATATTTTTAATTCCTTGAAATTTATTTGGCACTGTTTCCTTGTTTTTAAATATATTGTATATGTTACATATATATACATACATATATAGTTACTTATGGGTGTATCCCTACACCAGTATATACGATATAATATTTCTAACGAAAACAAATAAAGAATGGGTATCTCGGTAAGATATATTGGAAGGGTGACATGGGTTTGACATAGAATAGAATGAACTTGAACTTTCTCCCAAAATTAAACTTCCCTTTTTAAAGCAAGTAATAATTCAGAAACCATTTACTTGAAATACATATACATACATATGTAGGTTCATAGGTATTGTATAACTAAATTAACAAAAACAGGTAAAATGACAAATTTTTGTTGATTTTTTTTTATTTTTTTAGGTGCGTTAATGAATATTTTGTGTTTTCAATTTATCTCTTTTTGAAAGTAACTACCTGAGAAATTGTTCCTTTTTGAATAAATAATATAGCATTTTCCGTCTTCATTCATAATAGGTGAATCCTGAATTAAACATACACCTAGCAACTAAATATCCAAAAATAGCTTTATCTATACATATACAAAATTTATACATACCAAAAATTTGTTTATTTCGTATCTAATACCTTAAACTTAAAGTATATAAAATGTCAATTCCTCTGATAATGGCACATTCAACAATTCAACGCAAACTTCTTATATTGCCAAACTTTAATACAGTAACCACAAACAAATCCATTTTCCTTCACCTCATCTATAAATTCAACCACAATCGTATGCATACAGGAATTTCCAATTGTATAGTAGGTAGGTAGGTAGGTAGGTAGGTAGATAGGTAGGTAGGTACTCAACTAGAAATACTTCGATTGGAAAATTTTGGGTGTGACCTGAAAATATTGTTTAATGTTAATATTTTACCTGTGGTTTTACTATCATTATTTATGCAAAATTAATATTTTATATATGAATTATGTATGCTCGGGATGTATATGTATGTATATATGTATGTATACATATGTTGTATATCGTTAAGAAATGATAGCATATGGCTTTTATTAGATTATTATTGATCTATATATTCATGATACTGTATGTTTGGTTGGGTAACAGTTCAAATCATATATGTACATATGTATGGAATGTGTGTATATTTGTATATTATGTAAGCATAAGTCGGTCGAAGAATCGAAAACCCAAACAATTTTTTTCTATTTTAAATAGTCGGTCGGATAAGGGTCATATATTTTGAATCACTCTCTATTTTTAAGTAAAGAATGAAGTATATAAGTATGGGGGAAAAATAATTGTACACTGGTTGAATAGATAATTTATATAAAAATATACTAAACTTGACTAAAAATACATTTATTATTGTTATTGTCCTTATAGAGTCTAATACAAAAACTTAAAATCGCTCTATCTCTAAAAATGGTTAATATTGAACCCGTCTCCGGTACGATTTTTAGTTGTATTTTCAGTTTCACCATTTTGCTATAAACTACTACTAAAAGAAACGCCATAACGAGTTAATAGTTGATATGAGGCATATTTTTTGTAATAATATAGGTGTACCTCTACCTACATGTCATTTACCCCTATATTACAACGAATATACATATAATGGCATCTAATAAATTTAAATTTCTTCTTTTTTTTTTCTTATTATAGGTAATCGAGGACTAGAAGCACCATATTCAGTATTTTTCTTTATTCATGGTGAATCCTTTGAGTGGGGTTCGGGAAATCCATACGATGGATCAGTGCTAGCAAGTTATGGTCACATTATAGTGATTACTGTAAATTTTCGCTTAGGAATTTTAGGTAAGTCAAAATTATATAATTAAATTTAAATATTTTATTGCTTCCATAATTTACATAATACACATTCATATAAAATAGATACCAATAGCAATTCTATAAAATAGATACGAAAACAACACAAACATACATAATATGTACATTGTTATTCATATACCTTCTAATATATTAGATTGAATTTTGAGCTTGAGCTGCATTTCAAATACATATACAATACATGATACCCAGGTTTCGTTCACATTGTATGTATGTAATGAAAACTAATGCTACTTCCTGATCGATATTTCGATGTTAATAAAAGAAATAAAACTTTCTGACAAATTACAGTTTTGTGATTTGATATATTTCTGAATTGTTGGAAAAATAAAAAAAAAAAAAAACTTTCAACAGAAAATGTATTTTCCCTCTTTTTGGATTATTTGATTGTTTTGTTTTCTTTTTTTTTTTTTCTTTTTCTTTTTCTTTTTTATTCAACAACAACAACAACAACAAAAAAAAGACATTTCAGTGCACATTGTAAGATTTATATCATTGTCACCAGATATTTTATCAGAAAAGAAAACGCTCTTTCTAAATCAAAGCAATTTGATTCTAAAATATTACTTTTTGTGTTTAAGTCATATAGGAGTAAATTTTTGATGATTATCTTTGCTGTCTGATATTTTCCGTAGATACCCATCTGTGTTCAATTGACTGGCAATTTTATCCCAGGCTAAGAAATAAATCAATAAACAAACTTGCTATATACATATATATGTATGTATGTGGGTGACATAATATGATTTACTCGCGGAATGACAAGCGACATCCTGATAATGACAAGTTTCAAATAATAATTAGTAAAATAAATTTTCATGTCTTGTTCGCTTAATCAAGACTTTAAGTTTTGGACATGTTTACATGGGTTTAACGAAATTAAGTAAAACAAAAAAAAAAAAAAACAAATTTTCGATTTATGTTTCGATATAAACCGGGTACCTACTGTTACAGTATCCGATGCTGATGCTGTCACGGCATTTGCTTGCTAGTCGACATTTTATTTGATTAAATTGAAAAAAAAAACCAAAATGGCATAATGAATGAATGTTGAATAATTAAAGTATTAAAATCTTTTTATTTATTTATTGCCAATTAAATTGATAAAATTATATTCATAACCTACACATATACTACATATACTACTACATATACTTACCTACACACCTACCGCCGCAAAAAAAAATTTTAAAGGTGTTTTATTGATTATAAGAGTTTATTTGTTTTGTTATACACATAATAAGCCATAAGCCATAAGTATACATAATCATTCATTGAGTTTTGGCCAAGTTTATGCCCGCAAACTTTTTTGTATGAGACAAATGAAAATTCTCGTTATATTTTTATTTTCAATTTTTGTTTGTCCCGGACAATAAGTTTCAAGTGGAGGCGCTGACAAAACATAAGATAATTAAGGTAAAATTTATATTGCTTGATTATGTGGAAAAATGGGAAAATGGTTTTTTGATTGTTCTATAAAATTCAACTTTCGGGAAGTAGGGTGACTATACAAAAAAGAGTGTAATATTTTCTTTGTTGTATGTTGCTTTTGTTAAGTGAAAAGAAAATATATGGACATACCTATTTACAATAACAATGTCGTGTTCTCACTTTATTAAAATATTGACTTTCTAGTCTAGAATGGCAAGGGTCATTGGTTTTGAGTCAATACTTTCAATTTTCTTTTATTCAAAAATTTATGTTTTCTGTGGGACGTCTGTGCATAAGTAAAACAAGTTATCTTTAACTCTTATCTTAGTATAATTTGACCAAATTAGAATTTTATTTTGTAATTCTATTTTCACAGAGCCAAATATTATTGGAAAATTACCACATAAAACTAATACGCCCAGACAGAATTATTTAGTGGCATTTCTTAAAATTGCTTATTTCATCTCTAACGCGACGCAAATTGTCAAACTTTCCGATATTCAATTGAAAGTTATGTGTAATTTTAAGATTAAAATTTGAACTTATAACTTTTTCATACAGAAAACTTTTTTTTCCCCTATTTTGCACAAATATTTCAAGACTTAAATATGCAAAATCAGGAAATATTGATTGCGCTTAAGAAAACTTTTTCACAGAAGTATTTGCAATTTGGCATTTTAAAACTTAAAGTTTTTTTTGTTTTTTTTTTTTTTATTATATTTTCTTGTTGCACTTTACATAATAGATAAACTTTATATACTACATATATATGTACGTATGTACACATATAATATCTACTAACTAGACAACAAAAAAAAAGTCACGCGAGCTTTCATATTGTGTTGTTGTTCTATACTCACACTTTTCCTTTTATCATTTTGAACATTTACGAGAAAATTTTTCATAAAATATATATGCCGCGAACTATAATCCCAAAAAGATAATCTGGAAAAAGGGAAACACCGCAATTTTTTTTTCCTCTCTTAGTAATAAAACCAAAAGGTTCATATACCATGCAGGGCTTATCTGAAATTGTTGTTTGTGAATTTTTTATTTATTTATATATTTTTTTTTTTTGCATACATTCTTGATAATAGGAATGTTGGGTTCAGTAATATATAGTGATGAGAAATTTATTTTAATTTAACTTTGATAAAATTAATATATTCTCACAGATAACATTTTGTTATGTTGGTGTTGCAGGATTTTAAGGATATACATACGAGTATGTATAAATTGTAAATGAAAAATAAATAATATTTTAAGTACTAGTTTTTTTATACTAATCTCAGTTTTAAGCTGGAAATCTACAAGTGGCTTTGAGTAGCAAATCAGCTGTTCTTATAAAATTTCAAAATATTAAACAAAAAGTGTCGGTAATCGATTAAATATTATATTTTAAACATTTTATGAAATTTTAGAGAAAAAACGCGCAACACTAAGATTAATAAAAAAAATTCTAACCACAAATCTTAACTAAAAATAAAAAAATTCTAATTTCTATTAGGCTTTTTTTTTTATAGAAATTTTCACTTTACTGTGCATAGTAGATACATTCATAAATTTAAAAAGAAAGTAGGTATTTTTTTTCTTGTACCTACCGTCAAATATCTAGGTAAAGTTTTACCTACATATGAATAATTGAATATGAAGACTATAAATTTCAAAGTTTCGGTGAACAAACGTTTTCCATCCACGAAGTTCTTGGCACTACCATATAATAAATTAGTTAAATCTGGATGGTGTATTGTACTCAAGCATTTTATAGTATATACATATATATATTTATGTATATAATTGTCTATATAGATAATGCAGAGACTAAAATATATAAATATAGTGTTTGTGTGCACCAAAATAGTCATTTCCAGATAATTGTCTCCGCAACTCCGCTTCCACTCGGATACTAACTATTTAATTATTTTAATTTTTGGAAATTAGTTACTATATTTGGGTTTTCGTTTATTATGATATGTCGAAATCGTATTTTAATGTTTTATCTTAATTTTCAAATATGTAGGTCAATTGATTTTATAAAAACTTTATCGATAACTAACATTTTTCAATATTAAATGGCAGTTACCATATTCTACTTTATTTCTATGCATGAGGAAAACTCTTGAGATAGTTTTCAAACGAACAAGTATAATAGTAAAAATCATGTAAGTTAGATGGGGTGGAATTTTAAACTTCCATCAGAGTATAGATAAAATTTATGCTTATAATCATGGACAACCGAATGAAATTTCCAATGGGTAATTGATCGGGTAGTGGTTTAAAATTTACTAGAGAGTTTATTAATGTTATTTAGATCTATCATTTACAAAACACATCTACTGCCCTAGACGCATTAATCTTAAAATCAGTCACTACAATTTTAAGCAGTATTAACACATCATATTCCTATGTATGGGCAGTACAATACATGATCAATCCATTTGAACGTACATAATTATTTTCCAAATTGCTTCTATTACATATACATATTATGTAGTTATGTATATGTAGAAAGGAAATAATTGTATTTACTTCTTTTTTATAACAAAAGAAACATTAAAGATTATTAAAGCAATCGGGTTATATAGATTAGATTTATTATCATGTTAAATAAGATCACATGACTGACTGTATACAATACAAATACAGTCATCTATTAAAAATGGCTTATTCACATATATAGAAAATTCCTTTCAAATTACTTAGAACATTATGTCACCCGCAAAAACAGTTTCATTATATACATTTTTCGATTTATATCCGGCACTGCGTTTCCATTATATACATATAAGAAAAGCCAAAACGATTTTCGGAGGGTGGTAATTAAGAAAACAGGAACATTTAACTGTGTGTATATGTTGAGCAGCGCAAACACACACACAAACACACACATCTACTATCATACATAGTAAGCTTGATGAAAGAAAATTCTATATGAGATATGGAAGAAAATTGTCGAGTAACACACAATATAAAGTACGATACAAATGT
The DNA here is from genome assembly GCA_026745375.1 of Platyura marginata. Classification (NCBI taxonomy): domain Eukaryota; kingdom Metazoa; phylum Arthropoda; class Insecta; order Diptera; family Keroplatidae; genus Platyura; species Platyura marginata. Next base: position 2,127 of record JANSTT010012943.1, on the reverse strand, counting down.
ATTAAGGCACTTGTAATGAAAAAGTCCTATAAATGTTAGTACATACTATGCTACACATGTTCACATCGTAGCGCCTGGGCTGGTGTGCTTTTTATTGTGCTTTTCTATATATACATATATATATATATATATATATATATAATGGCGGCGTCGCATCTATAACACTTGTTCTGTATAAATACATAGTACGGTGGCATATATAACACAGAATATGAAGAGAATTTATATGAGCTTTTCTACACAAACAAAATGTCACATGGGATGTGAACATATTTATTTCTTGTATGTACATTGTACATTTAATAATTAATAAAACGCTGGAAAGTTTAATTAATTAATTTATATTTATAGAGAAAGTTTTCGGAAAAATGATTTACTATATAACATGTCAGGTTCAGGGAAAATTTAAATAAAATTGTTTTAAAAGCGTATTATGTCCTATATTATAAAATCTATATAATTTACTAGATTTATTGAAAGTTTTATACTTTTAGATTTAGAGAGAGAGAGAGAGAGAAAGAGAAAGAAAATAATTGTATAGAATAAAATAAATTAAAATGAATAAATAAATTAGAAAGTTTGTAAATTTCATAAAAATTCAACTTTTGAGGAAAAAAGTGTTCTAAAAAATGAGGAATATTATATTTGTATTGCAGATAATCAGGGTTGTACAAAATATGATAATTTTTGCTACTAAATGTTGCTGTAGTATAAAATCACCTTTGGATAAAATTCCAACCCACAACAGTAGCACAGCATTCCTAATTTTTCAATTTGCTCATTGTCATTATTAAATATTTATATGTGTAGAAGTCTATGATGAAATTTCCCAATTTATTATTTATATATTGATAAGTAAAGATCGATGACAAAGCGACGAGATACAATCAAAATATTACAAAAACAAAAACCATATATTACTTTCGTTAAACATATCTTAATAAAAACTGTATTACAACGCCCCATTCAAAGACATGCAAATGAAAAGTTCTCTTTCACATTAAATGAGCATTTCAAAATTGATATCATTCACTTTAAATTAATTTTACCAAGTTTATACAACATTAATCAACCACAAAACTTTGTATCTCATGACATTAAAACCCCATGCTAAAAACAAATATTTGTTCAAACACAAGTGTCAGCCCATATCTTTTAAAAGGGAAAACGTTAATATACACATGAAATCAACTTTAGCGTCTATTGCTTTATCTATGTGAACAAATAGACAAAATGTTGGTATATAATGAAATTAAGACAAATGGAATCGCTAACTTTAAATATTTATATAAGATTTTACAATTCAGGTGCTGGGTTATTCGAAAACGAGTAATTCTTGTAATGAAGTTATGTATATATAAGTATGTATGTAGGTATGTATGTCTTACTGTGTTGGTATACCGGTAAAATGTTTTTGTGTACATTGTACACTTAACCGTTGGCAATATAAAGATTTTATTGGTTTTTTAAAAGGAAAAAAAAAAAAAAAATTGTGTACTCCCAAAGATAATGAAAATCCAAGTAAATGGTTTCCAAAGAGGGGTGATCGAAACTTCAACTTATTTTCTTTGTAGTCTTTAATCTTTTTTATTGTTGTTGCTTGAGATATATTTTTATACCCGTATGATGTTAATCATAGGGTATTATAACTTTGGTACGGAGTTTGTAACATTCTTTCTCGGTGAAATTCTAAGTCAAAATATGCATGTACGTACGTGCTCAAGATTCCAGCTAAACTGCTGTAGGTAGACCGTTGAAAATTTGATAGTTTATAGTCCTAGAGTAAGATCTCTATTCTTTTTGAAACAAATCGAACAAGATATAGGGGAGACTGTGGAACAGTGTGCACCTAATGTTGTATATGTAGAAAAAATGATAGAAAACAAAAAAACTAAGATTTCTATAATAAAATTTCACGATCTATCGTTATGGAACTGCATTCAATTTTTTTGTAATTTCTAAGGTTTGTATGGACAAAATAGACACGGACAAAGTCGTATATAATAAACAAGTAGGCATTCATATGGGTATATTATAATTGGCGTTGCCAATTATTTCTTCTTTTCTGGTTATAGTTCATCATTATAATTATTCTAAATCTACTCCACTTATGCTTAAATATATATA
>JANSTT010012932.1:0-23182 GCA_026745375.1 Platyura marginata | reverse complement strand
AATTTGATTTAAATCAATGATTTTTTTAAAAAAAATCATTTGATTTAAATCATGATTTAAATCAATGATTTAAATCAGTTGATTTAAATCAATCCAACCCTGATTTAGGTACATATCATATACCTTCAATAGAAAAAAAACTAATTGTAATTTTATTTAAACTTTTCTTCAAGACTGGTCGAAATACTAAAACTGCTCTATTAAAAACTTGGAATTTTGCAGATAAGACACTAAGTATTACATGTGGCCACAGAATTATTTAATTAACCTGTCTTTTACCAATAAACTGTAGTTTTAAGGGGAATATAGATGGGTATAAGGTAATATAAATATAAAAAATTTAATAAGGGAATATCACGATTACCAATTAAGAAATGTTGACGATTGATTCATTACTATTTTTTTACCAGAAATAAAAAAAAAAGAATAAAATTGTTTTCTTTAAAAATTGGGGAAAATTATTCAACGATCTTCCATGAGAGATAAAATCAGAAATCCATTATTTACAATTTACAATTTACATCATAAGCATGACAAAAATATTTAATAGATCAAAATGTTCCACGACCTATCGTTTTATATCATATCACGGTTTTAGTCATATTTATTTGTTGTAGAAAAACAGTGGATTTGGAAAATGTCATAGATAACAAATAATAAGCGTTTCTCTAATAGAGATAAAAAGTTCAAAACCCATTCCAACCCTTAAAGTGCTACAATCGATTTTATATTATTTCCGTGTATTTTTTCCATACTGGTATTACATTGCCATTAAACTGGCTATACCTTTTTACTGGTTTAAATATATTATATTTTTTTTACACAAGTATGAGATTGTTGATTGAAAATTGAAGTGAAATAAGAATGAACGATTTACCATTTTGGTGCTAATATCTGAAAAAAAAATTAAATATGAATCATCAAAATCATCACGTAGAATTAAATATTAAACGATGTACTTAGTAGCGTGCGTGTGTTGTATACACATTCAGCAATTCAGCAAAACCACTATGGTTTATGAATTTAAATATGTAGTTTTAATTGCAAAATAGGCATTTAAAGAAAATGGTACCATACTAACGCACTTTTATACGTTGATTTTAAAAACATTAAATACATAAGTTCAATTACGTACAAATGTACTCTTATCAACGTTAAATATTGAAAACCTTAATCAATATTTATCATTTTATTTTTCGGTATACATCAAAAATAATGATGATGTTGAATGAACTGCAAAAATATTATATGTACATTGTAGGTATATACTTACTGTGTACACAAATAAGTAAAGTTACGCATTATTTTTGATTAAAATTAGATTGAATTGATAAACAAAATTAAATGCTTATGGTATGTAGGTAAGATGTTTATGTACTTATATATTTTAACAAAACATATAACATAAAAATAACGAATGGTTTTGTGGTTATGTACACAAGAATAAGCATATTATATGTTACATATTTATAGATAAATATGTATTAATAATAAAGATAATATGTTTTGGAAAACAATTTCGAAAATCAAATAAGTAATTCCGGAAGTTATCTTTAATTTATTCCAAATCTAGCTAAGAGTATTTTTCGTTTACTTGTTTTTCATTTTTGATGTGTAATAAAGTTCTATTTTCGATCAATTTTTATTAACATATACCTGATGTTATGTTGTACATTTAACCTGTTCCAAAAAAAAAATGAAAATCGAACCTCAGATGAGATCTTATTTTTTTAAAATTCTAAGTCGAAATATGCATGTCCGTGATCAAAATTTCAACTAAACGGTTGAAGCTAGAAACGTGACACTTTAACTGTTTATTATGTAGTTCTAGAGTAGGAGCTCTATTATTTTTAGTGCAAATCGGACAAGGTATAGGGGAGGCTGTGGTTTAGTGTTCACCTGATTTTGATATAAACCATTCATTTACTCGAAAGTTAGTCGGAATGTAGAAAAAATAAATATGACAATAATTATAGAGAATACAAAAATAAAGATTTCATTCATAGACTAAAAAGTTCCACGACCTACCATCATAGCGCTGCAATCAATGTTATGTCATTGTCATTTATAGGGTCTTTAATCATTGGTATTCAATTTACTTAATATTTATTTGTTGTACAGACAAAATATACAGGGACAAAGTCGTAGATAGATAGATAGATAATAAATAAGTACTCATTTTTATTTAAAACTTCTTCTATCTTAATTTCCTTAATCATAAGTATTTAAAGAATTAGCGAATCCATTATAAATTTATAAAATATATTATATTATATATTAATATATACCTATATAAGTATATATATATATATTATATATACATATATAAATAAATATAATAGTAGATAAAAAATTACATATACTTACATATGTATTATACTTATAGTATTAGTATGAGAACTAGGTTAAATTTACTAATTTGCATTTTACTTTGGCAGCGTATCACAGCAGCGTGTTCACAACACATACATACCAACAACTTTTTGTTTTCTCTTATTTTGTATTATCGACTATTTTTGTTTTTATTATTTTGTCTATTTACATAGCAAACAATTTAAATGTCCACTTTAGTATAGTAAAAAATTTAAGTATTCGGCTTATGACTATGATGTGTTTGGTGAGCCGTATATCTATACACACATCTTTATAGTGAATTCTTTTATATGAATTCTTTTATAGACGTTATGTTTTATGATAGCTCAAGACAATTTAAAGCACCGGAACAATAAGAGAGTTACGAAACATGAAAAGTTTATAAAAACAAACTTTCATTGCAATCATTGACCTCAGGTCGACTTTGAACAGGTAGACCCGTCTGTCTATTGCAAATTATATGATAGATGAAGCTAACTATAAGAGGTATATACACAAACATATAAGTACATACATACACATTACACATATGTATAATATATCTAGGAAATAACAGAACAATGATCTTTGCGTTTTTATTTAGATTTTTGAAGTAAAACTGGCTCAGCAATATATTCTTTATTTTAAAATCGCTGTTAGAAGATGTTCTTATTTAATTATTGTATAATTGAAAGAGTTTTTACTTATTACTGAAATTTTACATATAAAAATTTATAACAACGTAGAAAATGGCCTAATTAAAGTAAATTCTATGTTCATATTTAAACTTACTAAATTCTATGAAAACCAAAATTTTTATAACATACATATTGTCATTGTTATTTCGTCACTTTATTGTATAAAGGTTGTTAATTCATTTTCAGCGTTTTTATGTATTCCCACTAATTTAGGTATGCTAAACACGATGAATGCATTGAGAAAGCCGTATCTCCCTCTGTTTTTGATGTAGAGGGTTCTAAATACAAAAAAATTAAAACAATTTATAGAACAAAATTGTAATATTTACTTACTACTTATATTCAACGCAAAAAAGTAAAAATAGTTAGGACAAATAACCTTGTTCTAAAAAAATGTTAAAGAATAAAATTCTAAGTACAACTTTACCATATTCTCAAAATATTTTTTGAAAAGGGTGGCATAAGTTATTTATACCTTGTTGACTAATGAAGCGTAAAGAACTAAGTTCCAAATCCCATTTTTGAAAAAAAAATATCTCAAAAACTACTAAACATTTATAAATTCAGATATATTTTTTATAATATCTTTAAACGTTTTATTTTTTTGTAAAATATTTTAACTCGACATAAATTGTATCAAAAGTTATAACAGTAAAAAACTTCAATTTTATACAATAAGGTGACGATTTACTTATTAATAAAGACGGTAAGACTAACATAAAGTTTGGATGGCCATATTTAAAAACCAAACATCCCAAAATGAAAAAAATTGTCTTATGTTCTATGTCCTATGTCTGCGGGTATAGCGGCGCATTCTTACCACCGTGTATACTATTTAAATTTTCCTAATTTCTATTTCATATTAAATTGACATTAATTGACTAACTAATGTCAATTGACTAACTGTTCTAAGAAAGTATTTAATAGAGGTTCTAAGAAATACCCTACTCAGAAGCATATTTCATTATTTATTTAAATTTTAATTAATATTTCTGGATCCATTTATGATCATTCCTATTTACGATTGTTTTTAGGTGATAAGACCTTGAACTTTTAAGTAGTAAAGGAGAACAGTGCGAATTCGTGTCCGCCTATTAGTATTAATAAAATTCGATTAAATGTATATGAACATTAAATAGTTGTTAGAATTGCAATTAAAAATAATGGTTTAATAAAACAAGTAATATTCGTATTTGTAGTAATAAGTAAAAATTATAATTATATAGTCAATAAAAATGTCAATGTAAACGTATTAAATTAATTAAAAACAATTTTTTAAATACTTTTCTATACTTAGTTTAATAGTCTACATTTATAACTAATGTTTATTTTGTTATTTAAGTATTTTCCTACGACTGTAAAATAATTTTAAATTTTCGTTTTGGCGTAATAAAAAAAAAATTATTCTCTATGTATTTGAATAATTATAAATATGCGTATATGAGAACTCAATACAAAAGACTACAGTGCGATTATTTTTTTTTTTTAAGGAAAGTATCGTCCGATATAATTAGACTGTTTTCCTAAGTAAATAAAAATAAACTTTTTATAATAAGTAATCATCGTACAATAACATATGCATCCAATTAGCGATTAGTAGACATTTAATTTTGTGGCCAGGGCAGATGAACTTGAAAATAGAAAATCTAAAAAGAAAAATTTCTCCGCTGCTCATGAAAAATAACATTAATGAACATGATATTTTCAATATAGGAAAATTTATAATAACACGTTGCTGGGGAAATGGTGGCCATTGACATTTTTGTATTGGGTTATTGTCTCGGTTATTGTACCTATAAGAAGAGTTTAAACATTATTTTCATTTTTTATCTTTGTTTTTTTAGTCTGATTAATTTAAGAGATATGGAATAAATACTTTCTTTTATAAAGTACTTATTTATAAGATTATTTTTGGTAAATAAATGGAATTGCCATAACTTTGTTAATGCTTGATAGTAAATAAAAATATGGACAATGTGTTTGAAAGTCACACAAATTACATATTTAGTTTGCTTCATATAGATTATTCAATTAACAAGTAAGATGAAAGTTTCAAATTTAAACTTAATAATCCTCCAAAACTTGACTATCAATAATTAAAGTCATTAGAAATTTAAAATTTATTTGTTACATTAAAATTAACTACATATTTAGAAATATGGCTATTTAAATTTATTCACAATTTAAAATTGATTTAATAAATTTGTAAGTGAGCCTAATATAAAAAGTTTAAAACCTTAAATATAAGTTGAAACAGAATTATTTCCTTATTACAATTTGAAGTTTACCTTTTACAACACAACCTAAAACTCATCCAAAAAAACATGTGAAAACGAAAAATAGTATATACTTACTAAATGATGTACTAAAAGTAGGTAATTGAGTAAAACAATAAATTATCAAATTAAAGTCAATAAACCAAGTTATCAGAAATATATTATACGGAACTAGAACATTTATACATAATTTGATCTTGACCTTTTAAAACAAAATGATGATTAAGTATATGTATATGTAAATATTAAAAAAACTTGCATATGGCTAAAAAATAATAGCAACTGTTAGCCTACAGACAAATAGATAAGAAATTGATTACTGGAACTATTCTTGTTATCTATTAATTATTTAAATTTTTTTATTTTTTTTGAACAATTATTAGTATACAGTAGACTCCTCTCGATTATATTAACACTTAGTTATATTTACTCTCGGATATATTTACTACTCCAGAAATTTTGAAGTTATATTTACCGAACCAATTTTTCACTCAGTTATATTTACACCAAGCGGATTTTGAGACTTTACATTCAGTTATATTTTAAACCCTGACATTTAATAGGTAAATATAACCGATAGTCTACTGTAATGGTATTAGATTGGATTATCAAAGCTGTCCATTTGTTATTTCAATGTGTTCTTTTGTTTGTTAAATATTTCTAATTATTTATATGATGATTAGTAATCATTGATCATTGATTACTATTACTCATTAACGAACTCGTATCACCTTTGCTATAAAAAAACCACTATAAATTATAGATCTCCATCTTGTTGATTTGAATAATAAATATCTTTTTAAGAACGTATTATAGATCAATTAATACTATAAATCTAAAGAAAAGAATCTGATTGATTTATAGATATTACGTTTTATTTATAGGAGGAAGTGCATCTTAAAAAAAAAAAAAATTTTAAATTTAGATTTTCATTGGGTAAATATTTTAACATTGTTGGCATTTACAAAGTAATTAATTTAAAATTGTATTTATATTTATCAAGTCATCATCATGTCGTCTTTTATTATATAAGGGAACATTAAATTTATCCGTTCATATCACTCCCATTGCATTGATTATTGTTTTATTCGAATTATGTAATTTTTTTAACGTTCACATCTACATGGATAAACCTATATTGGTTAAAGTCTAAACCACTCGTACCAAATCAATATTAACCCGAGTAAATAACAATTCTAGCCATTCCAGTGAAGGTTTCAATATACTTTCCACTATATTCGACGTCTACAAAGGTTACATATTTGTTAATCGAAAAAACATTCACCTATAATTTCTGATATTTTATAAATTATTTTCAGAGTCTTAATTCTTAATTGAAATTATTATCAAAATATTTATTTGTTATCGTTATGAAAATAAAATACGACAATAAACTAATTAATGCAATATAAATAAAGAAACTTGCGTTAGGAACTGCGAAATTGAATACTAATTGGAAAAGTATTTCATTTAATGTTTTTTTTTATTATTTTAAAGCAAATGAGTGTAGGTATCTATATTTTTCAGATGTTATCGTTATATCAATATCTGTATGTCAACGTACACTTATTGGTTAATAAAATAATTACTAAAATATGCGCAGCGCAATTGTTAAATTTCCTTGACTTTTGGCTTGAATTTATATTAGCACAATCATGTAAATAGGAAAGTACATAAAAGTATATTATATAGGAAAATCATTAAATTTAGCTAGTTTTATTACGTTCAACAACTATTAAGTTACGTTGCGTTACAATTTACTTTACTGAGTAACTAGTTGCGGTAAATATTTATATATGTATTTTTCTACAGGTGAAAGTATCGCATTTAATTATTTGTATTTGTATTGCAACATATCAAGATTAAATACGATTGCTACGATTGTATTAATCATACGCTATTTTATTTTCTTTACTTATAGCAACAAGAAAAAAAATCTCGATACGCATTACATGTGACGTGAGTTGATTTTGTTCAAACGTCGTATCAATGCGTTGTGACGATAATAATAATATTTGTTTTTCTGGCCACAAAATAATGTAATGCTGATGATTAACTTGTTCTGTATTTTATTTATAAAGTAATATAACATAAATGTAGTGTAGAGCACTGTATATATTTTATTTAAGTGTTCAACGATGTTTATGTCAATAATAAAGAAGTGTTGAACTATGTATGTATTTTATTTAGTGTCGGTTGTTTTTTTATCTAAAAAGATTGGAGTCTATAATCAAAGTAGGTTAATGATAATTTTTTTTCTAACTAAGTATATTTTGCTTTTTTTTGGCAAATTATATATATTGTTAGCTATTGTAGATGAATACATGAAAGAATTTTTTAAATTCTTTATTACTTACATAAGTATAGAATTAGCGTAAATAATTTTGAAATATGCATTTTATATATCATCTAACTAAACTATCCATAATTTTGAATATAATTTTAAGGTACTTTCAATTTTTAATATAAAAAAAATTAATATTAATTTTAATTTATAGAATATTTTAAGTATATGACCAAAATGATGAATTCAATGGGTTAAAGCTTAGAAATAAGTTCTTTTTGCTTTGTACTTAATTAGACATTACAATCATAAATATTTTAGAAACAAAATCAAGGTTTGAGTATATACATACCTATATGTTGAAATCAAGGCAGTTTAATTGGATTAACATTTCAACGATTGTTTAGTTCTACGATTCTATGAAATGTTTTTCCTTCATGAAGTGACATTCTTACCATAAAATATCTGGTGCAATATTATATTTCATTCTAAGCAATTATAGTACATATAATTTTTAATTTGTACTTAAGTATTACTTTTTTTCAAATGATATTTATTTAAAGACGGAATATATTTATATTAGATTATAATGGGCACTTAAAAACACATACACATCCACATCCACATCCCTGGGAAAATATTGAATACTGATAATAACTAATATAGAAAAAAAAAATAAGTAGTAGAACAAATTGATTTAATGCTTAATGGTTGTGTGAAATGGGAAAGACTGCGTTCAGATGAATAAAAATTAACCTACATAATGTGTGTATCCATCGAATTTTGATGAAAATTGATACCGACGTTAATTGTTTTAAATTTAGGATTAAAATCTCTAAAGAGTTAGATAAACACAAAATGTTTCAAATAATATCTTATAAGTATTAGCATAAAATCAGATGGTTAGTGCAAAAACTATTTTGCAAGATTTTTGCAAGAACTTCAAATGCACTTACTATATTATATTGTTTTCTAAGTAGACCATAAAAATAGGATAACTAGTATGGAATATAGGTTGGTTTAAAAATGACAGAAGAAAATCTTCAAAGTTCAAGTTCGAATCGAGTTGGTGCATAAAGAAGGACGGATGTTATGACAAACATTTTTTACTTACTTATTTCTTATATACAATCGATCTAGCCCACCAATCTATTGTAAATGAACATATTGGGTATAGAAAAAATGATTTCAATATTTGTCTGAGTATAATTCCACTGCAGTGTACCTACTTACATAAATTGAAAAGAAACAATTCAATTGCTTAAATGTTTGTTTTACCACTTCTTATCAATGCAAACACATTCTGTGTTGTGTACCTACTAGAATAAAAACCATTATTAAATCAACTGAATTCCTACATAGGTGCTTAAAGTACTTGGATAATAAAATCAATTTATTTTTTTATTTTTATTAACTTTAAGTAAGTAGTGTGACTTTATGCGAACAAAGGAATATGCAAGTATGTATACGTAGATATGAAAAAAATGTATTTGTTTTTAATTCTAAAAAGTTATTAATTTACTTAACAAAGAAATATTGCTTAGCTATGGTAACTATTTTCATCATTTATTTTCAAAATTCTTCAAAACAAAAATCCTCTATAAACATCATACTGACAAAATACCTAGTCCACTTACATGGTAGTGAATGAATATTTAAATTGGCAAAATTCCATTTCTTATAAAATAAAATAAATCGCGCAACTTTTTAAACAGGGAATTTTCTATGACAATTTTTTTTTATTGATTCACATGTCGTGTATATATGTTTTTGGGACAGCACAATTTTAATTTAATAAAAAAAACATACAACATTTATGTAACCACACCAACAGACGTCATAAGCCGGCTATTAGCAAGGTCAATAAAATATATGTAGTTGAACAAAAAAAAACATACATAAAGTAAATGCGTAATCTGTCATATTTTCTCGTACATAAATGAATGTAGATGTAGTGCATTGCAACTACACGTTTATTATGACTGACAGTTACTTAATTGAAATGTTTAAATGACAGTGTTAAATGGGTTAAATACTTATAAGTATGTCTAATTTTTCGCAATTTTGTTTGAAGTAAGTTTAAAGCAAATCAAATGAATTTTTTAGTTTACATATAAAATAAAATACAAATAGAAGTAGAACTGCAAATAAAAATGAAAATAAATAAACTTAAAAATCTTTTTGAGTTGAGAGCTATATATTATATACATTATACATACTTACTTAATTAAATGTCTGTTCGTAGGAACAAAGTGCTACTGCATTATTCTGATGTTTATAAAAAATAACAAAAATTCTAAAACAAAGCCAAACATGGTGGATATCTAATCATTTTCAAATGTTTTTTCTTAACAAATTAAAACCTTATTGATACGGAATGTGAAAAACAGAAAAGAAACGATGAAATTCTATACAACTGATTTATATTGATAATATTTATAAATAATAAACACGATGCAGACATTCAGTCGTTGTGATATTTTAAATGCCGAACGTACGTAGTGTTTATTTATTTAATTGAAATCAAAGCACTATCTTAGTTAATGTATATGTATAATATTTTTTTTTTTATAAAAATATTTAAGTTGTGAATCATTATCTTAAATATACTCGCTTTGTTTTTCGTTAAATTCGTTAATGATGATGAGTATAGCATTTTTTTCTAAGAAAACATACAAAACAACATAATATTAGTAAAATTCTGGTGAGGCTTTGTTCACAAACAAAAACAATAAATAATTTATTAAAAACTAAAACCAAAATAATTTACGGGAACCTACACAAAATGTTCATTTTACATACATTAATCATATTTGAACTAGAACCGACTGCCAACAGACAAATTTAAACCTAATTTTCTCTATTTTAAAACAAATAATTGTAGTAAAGCACGAGTTTAATTAACAAAAAGAATTTTATTTGGTATATCGTATATATCTACTTAACCATGCGCTTAAAGACCTAACTTATTCACTTTCAATGTGATGTTATTAATTTATTTTCGCCAGACATCCGTTTTCTTTCGATTTTAGATTTTTTTTAGTATTTCGAAAACTGTCTGGGTAACCCACCTAACAAATCAATCTTTGCCGTCATCCATTACTACATTTTAAAGTGCAACATATAAATTTTATCTTTTATAAATGCGAAAATCATTAACTTTGGCAACAGATATAGATAAATGTGTCATATAAAATGACTATGATGATTAATTTATATTTCTTTTCTTAAACAATTTTAATTAGGCAAGTATTATTTTGGGCATATATGAATGTAGTTTGGTATTTTTTGTATGTACATAGTTGAAACCATTTTATGTAAGTAAATAGTTCAAAGATATGCATATGTTATGTATGTTGTTATTGTATTTCAATTATTTTTCATTTCACAAAATTACGGGCAAGGTATATTTTGTTAACAATTAATATAAGATAAAAAGTGAATAGATAATTAAATAAAACCCCAACCTCTTGCTTTACATTACTGTTCATTGTATAAGTTAATATAGAATTTCATTTTAGCATAGGTAATCAAATTTTGTTTATTCAACTCTGCTAATTTCCACCATATATGAAGACAATGTTATGTCAAAAACGAATTTAACTGCTCCCGATGATCTTCCTTGAACAGAAGGGTAAATAAATGCATTCAACATAATAAAACTGGATAAAAACGAAGAAGTACTAAGACAGATTTGTTTACTAAAATAAGCAAGCCTTACAGGGTTTAGCAAATACTGGTCAGCAGCAAGAGATAAACTTTTGGCCATCTGTACATCAAAATCGAACAAAAATATCTCTACACACATAATAATATCAGATATTTAAAATAGACCTATACTTAATTCTCTTATGTTTTTTGGTAAAAAAGAATTCGAAAATTTATAACTCAATAAGTATTGGTTTAGTTCTGATATTTATTTAATATACATATGTTTAATTAATTATCTTTTTTTCTAGTTCAGAATTATTGTTAGTGTCAGTATGATTTGGTTGTTGTTTTTATTTATATCTTTGCATGGAAATATATAGATTTAGAGAAGATCAAATAAGTATTCATGTACTTACGTATAGATAAATTAAATACTTTAATCAAAATAAAATATAATTAAAAATGATATCTCACAACGTCACAACTCTCGCCATAACCATTTAACTGAAAAGCTTCCAAATTCAAAGATTAGATAAAATTTTTCATTTTTGCAATAACATTTTTCAGGGTTATAGTTTTTTTTTTGAATATTGCACGTTCGAAAAATAAGAAGATATTTTCATGTCCGCACATGATTAAGAAGCTCTTTATTTATTTTTAATACTATAACTTATAAGTAAGTACCTACGTTTACCGATTTATTATTATTATTTTGAAATAGAAAATATTTGATTACTTAAATAAATAAATAAACAATTTTGGTTTGAATTGAGAACCTCTCATAATAAAACATTTGCTTAAAATAATATTTACTTTTGAATATATATATAGAAAAATAAATAAATTATAAATGTCTCATGCAGTTATTGCAGTTAACCATTTTTATATCCATAATCCACATTAGTTACATTACATTACAATTACATTACGTTACATATTCACTGTATCCATGTAGTATAGTTGTGTACAATAAATGTATATTTAAACTTGGACTTATTTCTAACATAGTATTTTGTACTAAACCGTAAAATTATAAAATCAATAGCAGATTACGATGGCTAGCCTTGGATGAAACGCGAGTAATTTATTTAAAAACGAACATACACGTGGTATATATAATACAAATATATACTTTAAATTTATTTATTGAATAATAGTGGGGACTTTATACAATTTAGAACTTTAAATGGAATAATTTTCAAATTAATACTTTATGTAGTTGTAGTTATTTTCTATAAATACATATATTTAGAAAATAACTACTATTAAAAAAAACATTTGTATTCGACTACACCTTTTAGTATTATTATTGGTAACAAACACTCAATTCTATTTATGCCTCACACAGTATTTTTTTTTTGTATTTTTATCGAATGTGTTATCAACTCTTATTTAACCTTACCTCAAATGTCAATGTCGTTTTGTTATGATTCATAAATTTTTTAATGAAAGTAAGTAGATAGAAATTTCTCACAGTGAACATGTATTGGCAGAAGTTTTCTATTTCCATTTCAAATAATTTTTTTTTATTACAATAATATCTATATTGATAGGTACTTTGATCTTTAAAAAAAATCTTATTTATATTATTCATACTTACATGCAAAATGTTGCTTAGCAAAAACAATACGGTATACTGATAATAATCGATAATCAGCTGATTAATCAAACATACAATAGGCACACAACCACTGACGATAATAATTGTACTTTTGTATGATAACCATAGATTACAGGTACTTGTTATTTAATAAATTAATGGTTCAATTAATCAGGTGCCTTTGTTTTGAAAAATATTGTATATTTTCATTCATTCATAGGTACTTATGTATGTAAATGTTTGCAAAAAAAAAATACTTGAGCATTTTAAAGTTATTATTGTTATCTTAAAGAAAAGTAAGAGGAAAAATAATTTATTTTACACAAATTCTACTAACTAGATTACGCCGACGCTGATTAATAAAAACTAAATAAGATCATTATTCAAAAATTATGAAAAGTTAAAATTTAAAATAAAAAAATAATGTTTCTCTACCTCTTTTTCTATACATTCTTTTTTTCAATAAAGTTATTATTTTCAAACGCTTATCAAATAACAAATAACAACTAATAATTTTGTGTTAAGAAATCTTAAGAGTGAGTCCTCCCATTTCAAGGGTGCACAATTTTGAGTTTGATAGCCAAGGTATAAATGATAGATGATATTTAACATACATATAAAAAAAAAGGATCGTCGGGGTAAGCGTGAAAAAAATTAAAAAAATTGTTTTGGTTTGTCTGTTTTATCACTTCAATAATTGGTAAATTGATTTTGTAAATAAAAAAGGAAGGTAATCACTAAAATTCAAATTTATTATCAAAATATGTAAAATGGTGACTTAACAGCAAAAAATGTTCCCAAATATTTTTAATAATAATAAACAAATTTGCTTGCACAGATATTAATTAAAAAATGAAGAAAGTATGAATTTAAGATGATAAGATTTAAAAAATGTCACACAATCGTCGAAATTCATCCTATTGTCTATTACTATTTAGTTAAATTAGCTAACCTTAACCTTATATATAATAACAAAACAAGTTATTGCAATTCATTGCTATATAATTACATTACAATTAATTACAAAAATTTCCTTTATGGTATGATCGAAACATCTTATTTAAAAGTCGGAAAAAATAATCAGTCCGTTTATTGAACCTTCATAATAAAAAGCGATAAATATTCAAATTTTAACGCTAATTTTTTTGCTGTACAATACTAAATCGTTATCGTCTCCAATTGAAGCACATTAGATTTTAAGCAAATAAGAAATTTACATTTTAGTAGTATCAGGAAGACCTGCAATTCTGATTCCATTTTTAGAAAAATTCTATTTGCTTATATTTTAATTTTTTGACCTTAAATGGATAATAAAATATTAAATTTATTGACGTAATGATCAATGACGCGTTGACGGTGATGTAGTTAAGTAGTTGTTGTTTTATTTATACATAAAACAAATTAAATGCCACCAGCCACCACTGATGTTTATGTATTTTATTATTTTAAATGAATGCTGCGTATAACTTTATAGTTTTTCTAAATTCAATACAATACACGCCAAGTTTTAATAGTTTCTGTTAATGAGTCAAGGAATGTCAATTATGCATAATTCTGATATGAAAAAAATTATTGATTAATTAAGTTCCTATAAGTAATTAAGTTAGGTGGTTGCGTCAGACATACTTTTAGTTATTTGAATTCTTTGTTATTACTTTATTAAAACCGAAATTTGGTGTTATTGTGTTTTTCGTGAACTTTTTAGTCAAAATACGCCTTTCCCATCCGTCTGTATCCTGATTCAGCGTTTCTGTCCAAACCATAAAAGTGAAAAGTTTTTTAAGTACTTCTAACTAGAATAAGATATATATATATTGTTTTTGGACCAAATCGAGCTTTTGTTGTAAAACTTTATTGTTTTATATATGTAGACTGTAGAGTTACCGGATGGTCAAAAACTTCTGTGATAATTTTACCAAAGGTGCAGGGTTGCATTAACATCAATTTTATGCAATAAAAAAAAATCGGTAAAAATGAGTTAGCCAGTATTGTCTATAAGCCATCAATATATTGCTAGAACTTTTACTTTTTTGGAAGCAAGGTATCATTTCATTTTTATTAATTCTTGCGTATAAAATCTCTCTGGAATGGGCATTTATTATTATTTTGGTGTTTTTTTTTATAAAAGTACGTAACTACAATCCTACAATTGTAAACCCATAGTAAAACTACTATATGATAGCCCTCGAAGTAGCCATAGTAACTTGAGAAAATCTTATTAATTAATTACAATTTAATTTTTTGAAAATTAGTCTGGATTTTTTTGAAAATGAATATGTATTTTTAAAAAAAAGATGGCCAATTTTGCATAATATACTATTATTTTTAAAAATAGAAAAAAATCGTCTCGAGTAGCAAACTTAATCATTAATTTAAATAAAATGGTCCTGCGAATATAAAATGAACACTAAATAATAAATTTTAATGGTCCATACATAATACGTATGTACTGTACATACGAGTACATTGTACATATTTCCCTAGCTGACAATCATATGAGAAAAACAAAACAAATTGCGTGAACCAGATTATTAAAATTTCACATGAACTCGCGTAAATTTCTCAGACTGCCTATAATACCTAACCTCTCTACAAGTTAGTTTACATATAATAACAATTTCATTCATATGCAAAAGTGTTAAGACGGAAATAAAATATGAAAATAAATGATAAAAATAACAAACAATAATGACCTCAAACTAAAATCAGTTTACAATAATATTTAATTTGGTTGGTGCGTTGCCCAGAAGTTGGTGTCGGTATTATTATAAAATCAATATTTTTATTAGACTATTTTTGTTCCATGTAACGATAAATGTCTTATTTTATATTTGACGTTTCAACCACACACCTACGTTAACTATTCTTTAAAGGTGTTGTTTGGTCTCTAATCTACGTATGTATATATACTTAGTACGTCGCAAACCATCAGGTATTTGTGTAGTTAATTCATAAAATTCATTTGTATTGAAAAAAAGAAGTATTTTCTTAAATAAAGTCTTACCTCCTCTGATAACGATATAGCCTCAATATTTGTGTATTATTTTGGTTCGATAAAACATTTTAATAAATATTTGATAGGAACTTTTTTTTTTCCAGAAAGTTTTATTGTTGTATGTGGTGTGATTGTGACGTTATTCGATTCAATTTATTAATTGAGATTATCTCTGGCTAAGTTTAGTATTATTTAAGCGGTTCAGTGAACAAGAGCTTTTTTTGGCAGTGAGACCGTATATTGTGCTGCATATAAATATTCGAATTGAATTCGATTAAGTCATTGTTAATAGATAGTGAATTTGTTTAAATTAAATTTTTAATGAACCTTGATTAATAATTGGCAGTTAGTTTTCAAGTTGTATACACTTTTATACATAGAAGGTGAGATTTTGGCAATAAAAGTCGCCGAGAATTTAGCCATCAGCCCCTTATGTAAGCAATTATATTCTAAACTCATGTGTTTTTTGTTTTTCTACATTTTTAATTAATTTCTTACTTACTTTATATTTTATACTTAAGTTAAAAAACGTACATTTAGATTTAGAGACATTTAATTTCAAATTAATTAAATCAAACGCACGATTGTTCACTTTGGATATATGCAGTATGCACCCAATGCTTATTGTTCGAATTGCTAAAATTCTTAAGTTAAAAATTTGTGTTTTTTTTAACTGAAATTTCTATTAACTTTTTTTTTCTCGTTATTTTTATTAAATTGTGCAAAGATCTTTTATGGTTTATATAGCAGGGGAAATGTGTGAGAACTAATTATTTAATTATCGTTTATTTAAAGAAAGAGAAAAGCAATTTCCAGCACTATGAAGGACAGTTTATATTTTATTCAGACTAACTTATTGGTAGGACAAATTTTCCATTATATCTACAACAATTTAATCACTTAATGTGCAAATTTAATTTGAATTTTTGGTCAAAAATAATCGAATGTCACACTTTTCCCAATCGAGCGCGTGCAAAACTGTTAGTAAGAAGCGCTCGTGTCTAACATAGGTACGTACGTTAAGTGGTTAATGAGTGTGTTAGAAATATTCATCAGAACTTCGAAAGAAGACTTTTTGGTTTAGAAATATGTAAGTACATGTGTACATTAGAAATCTATGAATAACCGTTTCAAGGAACATTTCATAGAAAAAGTACTCCAAATCTTTTTTGTAAACTTTTTATTCAATCTACTTTTATTCCTAGATTACCTAGAATTAATTAAGCTTTGGGTATTTTTTTCTATTACCAACTCCTAGCTAATTAATTTTTTTAATATTGACACTACCACCATAAATGACCTTAAAATGGTCCAAAATTAAGGCACCAAATTTGGTATACATCATACTTACATATTTAAAAAAATTTATTATAAAAGCTAGTACTTAATCCTCAACACGAACATGTACATTTAACTAATTACATTTAGTCTGCTTGTACAATTTGTGCAAATATAATAAAACATTCTCAATAATAAATTTACTCTTTCTACATTACCTACCTAAACGTGTTTGTCTAGCATTTTTAATTATTCAACATACCGAGTATTATTTGCACACATTTTTTTATTTAAATTTAAAAGATAATGAAAGTTATGTCAACATCTTGGATAAAAACGTAAATTTTAATTCTACCTGAAAATTTATATAATATGTAAGAGAAATACAATCATATTTTATTGTTGTTACAGAAAATATAAAAACAACCGTCAAAATTACCCGAAACAAGATACAGTTTTTGTCCTTGCGGGTGCCAGCTGTTCCGATATTTTTCCAGAAGATAATCCACGAAGATTTCATATTGGTTGGCCAAAAAGGTAATGGTCTATTTTTTGGGCGATTGGGGCATGGGAGATACTGAATGCGCATCATGCCAACATGTACCAAATTTACAAAACAACCATCTACATAGTCAACATCAGACATTGTCAATTAGACGTGCATCAGAATTGTTGAGACAACGGACATCATCAATTACACAAGATGATCAAGATAATGTCGATGAAATCGCTTTGCATCCACTTAACAATCAGGTAAATATTAAATTGTTGTTGTGAGGTTGTTAATTTCTGAAGGACATACATAGGTTTATTCTAAAGGATCATAGAAGATTTTTTCCTGTAATTGATGAAACATAACAATAGGGGTGGCTAAAGAGTGACACGACCAACTTCAAAACATACTTTTTCTTTAATTTTGGTACTATGTATGTAAATTTTTCGCCAGTTTAAATTATAAAGCTTTAATACTTAAAATTGCATAAAAAATTTTTTTTTGCCGATGTGACGAGGGAAATCGACTGATAATAAAATGTATTAAGGGTTCGTTCGGACATTCGCAGAAATCTTGGGACTACCGACTCCAATCGTTTGAAGTTATGTTATCTGTGAAATTATTACTTATGATAAATTAATATTCTTTTCTTGAGAACATCTTTTAATTTTGGTTTCATATAAGAACAGTAGCATTGTATCATAGTTTAAACTATCGGTCATGAATTATTTTTTCTTAAACAAAAAAATCTAGGCTTTGCTAAGCAGTTCTTTCAATCGAATAAAATATCTCCAAGGAGGTCCCCAAGGGGAATGTAAAGCGTCCCCATATGTATAAGTTAAAAATTATATACCAACCATTTACATAGTATGTCCTCATATGAGGATGCCTTGACCGAAAGGGTTAAATGTTTTTGTAAAGTGAAATTTTAAAGTTAGATGTTTTCCTTCATATACATTTAGTGTAAATGTATACTATCATAGCGAATGACCTTGTCGTAATGTTGCCTGCATATGTAACCGTACGTAAATTCCAAAATATTGCTTTGCTCACACATTCCAGATAAGAGGGGTTTTTAAATATTTAAAAAAAAGACTAATCTCCAAACATGCGTAACCTCTAGACACGATTTTTTTTAAGAAATATTTAAATTGCTTAAGTTGAAAAGTGTATTTGCGCATAATTTTTTTCTTCAAAAAAAACAAATTATGAACCAAAAATAACTCACCATTCTTAAATGAATTTGTTGTGGATTATTCATAATAATATTAATACGTCACAAAATTTGAACACATGAAAAGATGTCGCGTGTGCGCTCTATTTCGTAGATTGTTTTGAAAATTATAAAGACAAACTGTCCATCACTCATTTCTACTGAAAATATTATGAATTCTACATAATCCTTGGCATTGGTGGGCGCCCACAAAAAATACTTTGCATACCGACAATACTTGATAGCATTTATGTTTCGATTTTCTTTAATCTTAAATATAAAGTATAAATTCATTTATTATTTCTAAAAAATTTATTGGCACTGTGTTGAGGAAAAATTCCAGAGCGATGCCTTTACTTCACCTTCTTGTTTGTTTTTTATCCAAGTGGCGTCTTTAGGATTTTTTTTTTTTTTATTTGCTGGCGAATTTATTTATTCTTGTAAAATCCAAAATATCTTCATCGAAATTTACAATACTAATAATAATATTTGTTGAATGTATTTTGATGTGGTTTATTTTCTAATTTTAGGTTGGCGGTCACACACGATTGCTGTTATTAAACCAGAGTACTGTCATCAAACCGTTAAATATTCGAGAATTAGATTTCTATCAAAACATTCCTTCGGATATCCAGATGTTTATTCCAAAATATAAAGGTAAAAAATTGTAATAAATTTGTTGTTGTTGTTGTGTGTTTGCTCACACCAGAACATTTTTAAATTTTAATGCCATTGCAAAGCTCATTGTTTTTAGTTGTTTTTTTTTTGCTTTTTTTAATTATTTATTAACAAAAATAAATAAGTAAAAATAATTTTATTGTTGTTTGAGAACGATGATAAATTCTTTTATTTATTTATTATTTTTAAATATTTTTGTTTTGTTTTTATTTAAGTGCATTTAACACACATTGTTTGGTAAGTTAATGTTTAATGTTTTTAATACTTTACATATAGTTTTACATAAAACAAAAGAAATATGTGGTAATATTTTATGGCGTCTATTGTTAATAATAATTGACAATTAGATATTTTAATTTATTATACAATGTTTTTATAACACCACATTGTTGTATTTGTCTTCAACAGACAAAGTCGATTAAAATGATTAAATTAGTACACAAAATCATCTTTTCTATCCGTACCTGAGCGATTTTTTAAAAATTTAAATTAATAATTTTGTTAAATTTTAACTTGTTAGAAATACAATGAAATACAGCAAAACTCGAAAACACACATCATTTTACTTTCAGATTCGAGTCTATCATTTATTTATTTTTTTAATTCACGACATTAAATTATACTTCTAAAAGGTTATATATTTTTTGCCTCAACGAGAGTACAGTGGAAACTCATTAATGCTAACCCGATTAAACCGGACTTCGCTTAAGGTCACTTTCTAGTTTGACGGAAATTTTTTTTTTTAATGAAAACAAGTATATTATTTAAACTTTTCAGCTATATTTTGACACTATTAAAATACACGATTTCGTACATGATTTCTGCCAAACGGCTTATCCTCATTCAAATGAGCCTGAACCGTCATGTTCTACATAACTTAAAGTTAAATTGTATGTATTATTGTACAGGTACTCATACTATTCATTTACTCATTTTTTAGTTATTTTGTTTTAATCCGGAAATACATAGAACCCCAATCTACTATTCATTTACTCATTTTTTAGTTATTTTGTTTTAATCCGGAAATACATAGAACCCCAATTAGTCCGGATTAACGAGGTTCTACTGTAATTTTTTTTTTTTTTTTAAGTTCGGAATCTAATGTTAGATCACCCGGTATAAATTTAAAAAATTTCAAACATACCAAGGCCAATTTTTTTAATTGATTATGCATTATAACGATTTTAATTCTACTTTATTCGATAGGTTCTATTATTTTGTGAGATTAATCATAAAAAAATCATTTAAGCCAATTTAACCTTCACCTCGCGCGGTGTAATATTTTCTTAAATACTTATACATATACAAAAAAAATCTATTTTCTTTTTAATTTAAAAAAACCGCCCAACGTAATTATGGTTTTAATATTCCAAACCATGAACCATCAAACAACCCCTAATAAAAATTCCTCATTTTTGGATTTTTTTTTTATGATACTTACTTTTGATATTTTATTTTTATTTTATTTATCATTAACCTACTTAACACTGAAATATTTTTGGAATGGAAAATATGTATCTTTGAAAATATCGTTTTTGTCGATTGGGGCGGAAAAAATGTCTTTGATATTAAGAAAATATTTTTCTTTGGTCTGTTTATACGTACTTAAGAAATTGGTGAATTGTGTGTTACCACATATGTATGTAATTTATATATCGTCGGTCCTAACCTATAAAATCCTATTGCCTTAGAATTTTTTAGATTTTTGTTTAACATTTTATTGTCCATACAAGTATATTGTACACATAGTCCAATTTTTGGAATAAAAATCCTAACTCGACTGTATCTTACCTAAAATAAGAATAATAGATGACTATGCTAACTTCAGTTAACGTATGACTTGCGATGTTTTTTGTGAAAAACCCCAATTAGAGAAATATTTTAAAAGTGTAGTTGTCATCTTTATATACGAAAAATTCTACCCGCCTAGGCGTTGTATGTACCGTTAATATGTATGTTTGTATGTATAAAGCAAATAAATATTAAAACCCAATCAAGCACAAGAATTTCTTCGAATTTATTTTTCTTTCTATCTGAGAACGAAAATATACCATAAAAATGTTGTAATCCAATTTAATATAATATAAATGATTGATTGGATTTTCGTTTCTTTTTATACTATATTAAGGATATTTACCTTCAGTAATTCTATTTGAGAGAATCAACAATATAGAAGAATTATTTTTTACGTTTTTTATTATTTGAAATTGAGTTATGAGTTTCTTTTGTCAAATTAATTAATAGAGAATTGTTGCTCAGATAAATACATATATTCGATAATATTTAATATAATATTTAATACTAAAATTTTTTTTTTTTTTTATCTTCTCTTTTTATGTATTTTGCTGTAATAATAAAAAAATTATTGTTTACATTGCATCGCAATAAAGTTTACTAGAAAAATTCTTTTCAAATAAAATAAACATAAATTTAAATAAAGTTACAAGGTTAATATCCCCCCTTTTGCTTCAAGTTCAAATTCAATATAAAAGCCACTCTCTAATTTGTAAAGGCATTTCATAAATTTTCTTGCACCCTAAATCTTATAAAATTGTATTAGTCACGCAATAGCGTTTCTTTTAGAATTTTAGATTATATGTATGTATGTAGCAATAAAGATTCATAATATAAGACATCAAATGCGCAGTGGAAATGTAAAGTAAATTAAATTGAAGTAGTAAAATTTATATTTATACGCATCATATTTTTGTGCTTTTGTCTGAATATCTAATTACACATATGTTACTATAAAATTGTGATTCCCCATTATAATAATAATGCGTTGTACCAAAATTCCTTTCAAATGCTATGACGTAAATGTTCACTTTTTGGAGTATTTTTTTCTATTTTTGTTCTATAGTCTTTATAAGCATGCTTTAAAGGAATTTAGATTTGTTTTGTGTACAATATAGGTAATGTACTGTTGTTTTTTCGCATGTAGGAATAACAACCAACATAATTAATAATTGCTAAATGAGTTTTGTTTTATTAGAATTATGACTAATACATACATATCTGTCTATAAAATATACTTTTCTTATAAATAATAATATCGAAATAAACGGAAATTCCATTATTACTATAGAGAGGAAATAATTGGTATGTAACATAGATTCGAGGACGATTAGCCTATAAAAAAACCGAATAAAATAAAATATATATATAGATAAATCTGAATAATTTTCTTATGCTTCGAAATAATGAATATAAATGATAATATTAAACTTGTTTTATGTTTTTATATTCAAGGAACATATTTGCTTCTATAATATTTACACATACATATATAGAGAGTTTTGCTTCTTGCCTTAAATGAAAATAACCTTTCATCACGATAGTCAGTCTAACGGGATTCATTTATTTATATATTTTTTTAGAACTTTTCTAAATATTTCTACTTCTATAACTAGTTTTCATATACAGAGTATTCTAGTACGTAGAGTTTAACCAACTAGGTACATTTTGTTGGTACATTTTCAATAAAATTTCAAACAGTTCAATTCTAAGTTTATGATTCTAGTTCGACCTGTTTGTTTTTAGTTATTATGTTCACATAAAAACAAATGGCGAATTTAAACAAACATTGAAAAATATACAGGGTGCGCCATCTAGACAGGGCCTATTGAAATGTTGAATAACTCCGCCATTTTTCAGCCGATTTTGG
>JANSTT010012921.1:0-23184 GCA_026745375.1 Platyura marginata | reverse complement strand
TAACCGATTTTTGTCATATATAAAGTTTTTTTTTATGGTATGAGCGGGGCAATTAACTTTTATTTCATATGTACGATATTTTTGCTACGCATTGCATATCGGTAGGCATTTACTTTTAAAAACACATGTGAAGGTATGATTTCTTATCTACTTGTGGTAGATGAAAAATTCTTCGTTTTGAATTTGATTTTTTTTTTAAATCTTTTGTTTTCGAGATACAATCATGAAAATTTGTATTTGGGGATTTTAAGGGACAACCGTTCTAAAGGCGTTATCAGTTTTTTTAAAAATATTGATGCATCTTATATATCTTTACATGAATTATTCTCTATAGTCTGTATAGTTGATTTTTGTCGATCTTTAACTGAAATTGATAAAAGATGGTTTTTTAAGTTTCTCCCATTTATTAGAAAGAATTTTTTTTTATTTACATTTCGTTAACACTAAATGTTTATTTTTTATTATTCCATATATTTTACGGTTTTAATTGATTTGTGAACATTTCTAGTGATTTGTATAGAATTACACATGCATTTGTTTTGTTGCCGGACTCGTTAAGTATCATAGCTTTACCGGTTATAATTATGTAATAAGAACTATAGATTGCGATATAATTCTTTATATAATTTAATACCATCTCCCTTTTATTATGTTATTTAACTCATTTTAAAAATTTGAAATACTGCTTAGTATTTAATAACTACAATCAAATAACTTTATCCGATCGAATCGTTTCAGCATAGCTTTCATGGCTTTTTGATAATTCGGCTCGTTGTACATGATGTTACGGAGTTTTATCGATGTTTCTTCGTCGGATAGTGCTTCGATGCTGGATTGTTTTGATGCTTCTTTGTTTAGTAGAACCAACGGAAGTACACCACAACTTGCAAAAAATCCTAAATTAGGACAATACAAACTTATTTAATTATTGAATTAATAATCTATCGAAGAATAAAAGCTACTTGGAAACATGTTAAAATTGCTAGTAAGGTACTTACATACCTTAGGGAATATTATTCTTTTTTAAAAAGCAAGTAAACAAGTTTTATGAGGGCTCTCACAAATGACGTATTTAGCCGTATCTCCTTTCTTATATTACTCAATTGCACAATAGCCTATGGGCACGAAAATCGTCGTGGTAGGTGGGTGCGTGATTAAAACTCTGGTCTACCTTTTGATTCCGGCTGGTTTGGGATTTGAATCTTGAACTGAATTACGACTTTTTCTTATAAAGAACGTTCACTTTTTGTAGCCTAGAGCACAGATAAACATGTTTATCTGTGCCTAGAGTTAAATTTTTTTAGTTTTCTTTTCAATTTAACCGCCTACGAAAAGTGTGCTCTTATAAAGGACGCAGATGGTAAACGAGTTAATTATTAATTGTACATTTAAGTCATATCAATGTTTGTATATGGGTCTCACCACTCGTACCAAACTGAAGAAAGAAGTTCCAGAATTTTTAAGGACATTTTAAGAAGCAGTCTATTTTTTTTGCTAATAAAACAAGGTTTTAAAAAAGCAAGCGCACCAGTGTTAAGTGTATAAATAATAATTATAAAAACCCAATAAAATTAAAATTAAATGAAATTCGTACACATGTAGGTTTATATAGTATGGATGTATTACTTACATACTTGCCGATCTCTTATGTATCTAGTGGATGTGCATTGTGCAATAATATCACCAAGAAAAGTTTAGCTTTTGTTTACAAAATAAACTTGACTGTAAGTGTAATGAACACAACCTGTTATGGCAATGAATGGTTTATATATGTATATGCAATAAAATTTTATTAGTAATGTTTAAAAAATATAATTAAAATCTAATTAATACACGTCTTCCAATACATTGAGTTTATCAAATCTTTTTAGTAAGAATTTCATTGCTTGTTGATAACTTGGTTCGGCGAACATTCCAAGTCGTGCATCACCGGCAGTTTCATCATCGGCTAATGTATTCAAATTGGCTTTTTCGGCACTTTGTTTATTCATCAATACCAATGGAAGAATACCAAAACTAGCGAAAAAACCTAATAAAACCAAATAGAAAAAATGAAGTTATTTTTAAATCTATCTACACACTTTCACTTTTGTTCAGTTCTGTTCAAATGAAATATTTTGGTATTGAATGTTAGGAATTTAAATTTTATGTCTTGACTGCCACGGTATTTGATTTATTATTGGATTAGGAGGGAGATTTAACTTTTTCTCTTAATAATTTTTGTTGGGGTTAATTTTTATCATAAATAGTACAAAAAACAGACTACGAAAGTAATTTAACATGCGGAAGCGGAATTACCGCAAACCTTAATTATTGCTAACAAAAAACATTTCAGTTTCACTATCACAAAGTTAAAATACCCAGTTCCAATAGCTTCACCAATCCATAACCATTTCTCTCAATTTATTTGAGTTTAAAATTTCCTGTGATTATATTTTATATGTGCGAGACTATATTTATACGAGTATTATGTAAGTTTTACTCATTATAGTCTAGAAAAATTTCTTTCATACTTACCAAAAAATTCTCTTGTATCTAATTCCTTTTTTAGATTTTCAATCGTAATTGGTTGCTTACCACCCAATTCACAAAAAGTGTTTACAAACGTTTTGCAATATGCATCAAGTAATTCATCCCTTTTTTCCTCACGAACCTCAAATGTTGGACTTGTGCACAAAAAGTAATTTATATCTATACCGGGACTTGAATAGAAAGACATTTGATAGTCTACAAATACAACGTCAACCGGGTTTCCTTCTTCGTATTTAAATAGAAAATTATTCACCCACATATCACCATGATTGAGAACATTAATGGTGGAAGGTGATTGACAGCAGAATTTTGTCATTTTTGGCACAAAGTCTTTCTAAAAAATTAACGAATTAATTATAATATGTCTACATCTTTTTAAGAAATTAAATAATTGTTACCCTTATGGCTCGCATTTTTTCGGTAATTTTTTCATATCCAGGCCATTTTGCGGCTACTTCAATTAATGCTGACAAACTATTTCCCAACACTGCGTCCATTACAGGATTTGTTCCTAAAGATGGTTTAAACATTCCCCATAAGTATGATGCATGTAGTGCTTTAGGATCCTTTTCCATTAAAACATTCGAAGCCGCATGGATTCTTGCGATTTTTCGCAAGACAATGAGACAATGCTTTTCATCGAGTCCTGATTGACGATCGGCCATTGTATAGTTTCGGGACTTAAGATCTTGAAAAACAATTATTTGCATTGGTTCGGTGGTAGCGTAAATAAATCTACAAATGAAACATAATTCTGATTCGAAATGGGATTAATTGAAAAACTATTGTGAAATATTACTTGGCACATAAATATTCATTATTCAGCATGGTCGACAAATTTGGTAGTGTTTCAGTGTACATTTCAATTTCTTTCTCAAAAACTTGCATTTCCTTTAATACTGGTCCTCTTGCCTCAGTAAATGGAATTGCTTTTATTATTAGGGATGTTTGGTGGATTTTATTCTGTTCGTCTCGATATTTAACCAGCGCTCGGTAAATATCACTGCAGTAATTGTCACCAACATTGCTGCCAGCTGATAGATTAAGATCGATAACAGTTAATTGTTGTTTTTTGCAATAGGATCTTAATGCTGTTTCAAAAAATGATTTTGATAAAAAATCTGGAAAAGTTGGTTGG
The DNA here is from genome assembly GCA_026745375.1 of Platyura marginata. Taxonomy (NCBI): domain Eukaryota; kingdom Metazoa; phylum Arthropoda; class Insecta; order Diptera; family Keroplatidae; genus Platyura; species Platyura marginata. The sequence continues at coordinate 19,514 of JANSTT010012921.1, read as the reverse complement.
TTTTTTTCGTCGAGCGTCATATTGAGTGAAAATCTAAATAAAATAAAAAAAAAAAAAATTATTTATCATAAAACAAATTTATCATTTTTTTGCTGAGCCCGCAACTTCAGTAATGTTAAGAAAAAAATCTTTTCGTAGGCGCTTGCATATATTTCTACCACCCACCCATAATATAAAAATTTCCAAGATTGCTAAGTTTAAGTATTCAGACAGATATATAATTCAAAATTATGTCGGATTTTTTTCAGAAATAATTCGTTATTATATCTGTATAAAACTCAATATTATTAGGTTTATTCATTTATTATTTACGGGTGATCAATGCACCTCGACCTGTATTTAGAGCTATACAATACATAGATTCATTCTGTCCCAACTACTTGTCTTAAGCATTTGTGGCACATAGTCAGTTTTGCAAAAACTAAAAATTACTGACCAATTAAACTTTAAGTATCTAATCATTTCAATAACAAAGTAAGTATGTGTTAGATAAGTAGGTTCATTTCAATAAAATTTCGGCAACATTCATATAAAACATCACATCCAAAAATAGATACATACATATAATTAAATAATAAACAAAAAATTTTTTTTATTGAATTAATTAAATATTGCAAATATTATATCATTTTATTATACTCTTAAAGGATGAACAACAATAAAACAAAAATTGTATAGATTTTGTAATTATTTAATTATTAAGTAATTGGAAACACTTTAAATTTAAACAAACCTTATTGAACTTAATTGCGTACGCTAACTAAATTCGCTGATCATTCAAACCCACCAAACTAATAAAATTGTTTCAAAAATTGAGTCAAAATGTTACATTGAGAAAATTGTTTGTGTGTATGAATCTATGTAACACATTTTAAACGATGTACATTATGTGAATTTGGTGGTATTAGTTGGTAGTTGATATTTTGTTACTAAAACCTGCTATATTTTTTCTTTGTAATCGCCAACCTTGGAATTTTTGATAAACTTATTCAAAGATGGATTTTAAACAATTTTTATTATTGAAAGTGTTTATCGCCAAAAATAAACTGTCGAAGAGACAATGCTGCTTCCACCAATATTGTAATTACCTTACTAACACATAATTATTTACGCTTTAAATATTTCCAATAAAATTCAGATAACTCTCTACTCAACAATTGTAGACCTTTGTTAGACCTGTTTGAAAAAATAAACAATTAAATGATCCCAATTCACTTAACACATTCGCATCGTAAAAATGAGAATTCTCGTTTTGCGACATGCGTGCGCACTTTCCTCATCAAAAAATACTCCGATTTATATGAATGAAATATTTGTGAAATATGGCCTGAGCCTGATGCGAACTTGTTAACTCTACAAAAATATACTTAATAAGGTCTAGATTTAAAATATAATAAAAATTTCCGAGTCTATACTAGAATGTAAAACAAGGATATTTTGATCAAAGAAGGTAGATATTACAATAATAACTATACCATGTGACCGGGTTATGTTCAATTTTTTTTGTTATTTATAAATGGAATCGAATTAAAAACAGCAAAACGAGTGGTTCCCCTATTTAAAATCTTATCTCTTATCACAATGACTATTTTATTTTATTTTATAACTATGTGTAAATTATCTGCTTTTGTTATAGTCTAGTCTAGCCGCTTAGCTAAAAATATGTACTGAGGGGAACAAAATTTAACCATGTTATGGAAAAGGAGACAATTCTTCTCACAAGTGTAAAGTTGAAAGATGTAAAGCTAGAGATGGCGATTTAAATTTATTTGGCTTTACATCATCAGGAGAATTGATAGATAGATAAGTCAATAGTTAATTTACCTTTTGTTTAATCCACGTGCAACAAGCAAATATGTAGTAGAAAACTCCTATAATATAATTTTCGTACTAATCAAATAATATATCACAAGTTTTTATCTATAACTTTTATTATTACAATATATTATTATTATCTTATTTCATTAATCATAAAAAAATAACAAAAACTAAAAATCAACTTCGAATTAAAATAAAATAAAACTGTTAAAAATCCCTATCATCTTCAAATGTTTTTAACAACCCGGCTAATCCACACTTTAAGACATTCAACGATTGTCTAACAGCACATAAAGTTTCGATTATCATTTTTATAGACTTTTAAATATATTTTTAAGTATAGGTACCTACATTGTAATAGATAGCAATTATTAAAAAAAAAGAAGATAAACAGTTTGAAATAAATGTTGATAGCATTCAAGAGTTAATACACAAACGATGAACGACATCTATATATGTACATATGTACGATCTATACTTTTCATAAATGTTTGTTTCGAAGTAATTTGTCTATCTCTTCTCCTCATGAGTAATAAGCAATGTATATGCAAACTTTTTAGGTACATCGATAATAATTAATTTTAAACAAGTCATCGTTTCATATTTAGCGCTTGAAATTGATTGAACTAAGACTTAGTGATTAATTCTATTTCTCCAGCTATGTACGTTTGTCACCTTTATAACTATAAGAATAAACCGCTCTCAGTCATCAAGCATGAAAGTCATAAAAACATATTTTCGAAAGGAAAAAACTGAACAAAAAATTTGTTTTCCCGAATTCCATAAATTTGATCTTAAAATTAATAATCTTAACATTTTCAATTTGTGAACATTTCAAGTGATTTGTATAGGATTTCACATGAATTTTCACACATTTACTATAGAACACCTGATAATAGCCTAAATTTCAAACAAAAATTTGAATTTCATTTTGAAAAATTCAAAATAAATACTAAACGACGAGATAAACCTAAGAACTATATATGATTGGATTGGTATAAGCCTCTGCTTTAATTTGCGGGTAGTATCGAGGATAATCTCTAATTCTCCAATTTTTAAATATTTTTTAACTAAGATTTTGTTTTTAAACCTATTTTCTATCAAAACGTACCATATTGATACACAAAAAAGGAAAGAATAAAAACACACTTTATACTAGTTTATGTCGGGTCACCCTACTTAGGTATATATAACGTATACTTAATTGTATGTTTATGTTATTAATACCTAAATAGATTTTTTGCAATATTAAAAGATGGTAAAATGCAGAGCCGCATTAAGCCCTGTGTGTGAGAGAATTTGTTTATCATTCCGTCTTTTTCTTCGTTGTATTGGTGTTGATGAACCGATAAACAGACTTGGTTTTTTAAGCAAAATTCTCTACAAACGACAACAGCAGTGTAGAGATAATATTCTTTACCTTCCGTACGTCTTGCTTATAAAATCGATGGTTAAACTCACAAATGTGTTAAGTGCCAAATGTGTTAAGTGCCAAATGTGTAATTTTACAGTAAATTTTGTGTTTCAAAGTAGTAGTCCGTCCGTAAATAGGAGGGTCGCAATCTTAACAGCGTCTTAAGCCGCTATTATTGATAACTCCCTTACAAAACTCCACACATGCTATGAAGGCTTGGAAAATGCAGTTAACTCAATTTTACCCAAAAGTGTACTTAAATCATTTGAGAGCTTGCGCATCGATATTCCCCTTCTCGTAGAATATATCGTCATGTTATTATTATATGGAGCTATATACGCCTTGTCCTTGTCCTATTTACTCCAAAAACAATTGAGATCTAGATCTAAAAGATAAACTGCCAGAATTACAGTCGTTTAGCTGAAATATTGATCACGGACGAACGGACCGATATGGATATTTCGACTTAGAATTTCAGGAGAAAGACAATGGTGTTAAAAAAATTTGCTACGATGAATATTAAGGGGTATTAAGTACTAACTGTATACCAAAGTTAATATTATATAGATTTTTGAATTTATTATTTTTTCTATATTTTGAAAAAAAATGATTAAATAGGACATTTTCAATCAAAATTAAATTAAATTCATATTATATTGATCCGTTTTCGCGGGCCCCTAAAGAGCAGAGGCCTGAAGGCTACAGCCTACCAATCCTTTAAGTTAATCTGGCACTGTTTAAATGTTAAATTGAAACTATCGTCTATATACTTGCTATATCATTATTTTGAACAATTATATTTATTTTGGTCTATAATCAACTTAAAAGACAATTTAAATATGATTGTGAGACAAAAAAATTAAAACAATAACTTTGCTGTCATGCGTGACACAATAAGCAAAAAAAAAATAATCATGAATTTAAACTCAACATCATATTATTATTGAGTTACGATGCAAATATTTATGGCACATATGTTACCAGTCATCTTTGATTGAATATTTTGGTAGATAATTCTTCATTCTTTATCGCTCAAATTAAAATACATTTATGTTGGTATTAATTTAAGGTTAATTTTGCTTACTAAAAGGAAAGGATTGGTTTCATGTTGAAAATTTGAAAGAAATTTCGCGCTTTTTCGTGTTTTCTCCCCGAATTGGAAGTTTTGCAACAAAAAAATGTAATTTAATTTTTAGGTCACTGGTTTAAATATGTGTAGAGCGGTGGAGATTGTAAATGGGCAAAATTCCCCACCCCTTCGACCCCCTCCAATACAAATTTTTTGTAAACAATGTTTTTTCTCACTAAGCAACAAAATGTCGAAAAAATTATATATACGAAAAAGATTTTATTTGTTGTAGGGCATATATGTAACAGATTATAGCAATTTGTTAACCCTTATAAGACCCCTAATACTCAAATTCAATAAAATGGCAATTTTCTCACAATTCTTATATGTTTATCTAGCGGTCAAAATTGAAAACAATATTATGCGTCTTTTTTCTCTTTTATTATTCTGCACGAATCCCCATCATTAGATTTTCCGAAATCCACCGTTCAAAATTCAATTAATTTTGCCATATTAAGGTATGTCAAATTTCAAAATTAAAACTTAAAAAATTAATATCTAGTTTGTGGGGGTAATAATTTTAGGGTGGTCCAAATTTTTTTCTTTTTTTTTCTCGATAGATGGGTTATTGGGTTGTAGAGAAGGGTAGGGGCGGGGTAGTTTAGTACGGAAGCCACGTTTCTTTACTTAGCAGCCTTTTTTATTCAGACTCTCTTTCTATTGCAAACAGACCAATTATAACGTTACTGTTTGATTTAAAAAAAATGTCCGATTTTCCATTCTGTCTGAGAGAAATTGTTGGGAATTGTTACTGGATGTATTTTGCTTATTAACAGTCAACACCGATCCTCCTAAAAAGACTATTTTTACGTGCCTGCTGTAATTCTTGCAATTGTAGGCTATAACCCATAAATGAGTCCAAACAGGTATCAGAAATTTTAATAAATTTAAGTATAATTTTCAATTCGTGTATGTAGTCAAATATCATAAAAAAATTGTTACGTTACTAGTTGGGTTTTGGAGGTCATCAAGAAAACATCTTGAACTTAATCTAATATACATATTTAATTGAATTGAAGAAAAAAAAACCTATACCGTATAAGTAGGTTTATTATGTACCTAAGTATATTGTTTTTGAAGACTCGCAGAGTTCGAGTTGGAGTCCGAGTTCGAGGGACTGGATCGTCAATATCGTTAAAGAAAATGGTATATAGCGAAGGGTGCAGGCAATATGACAGCGAGACTTTATGATGAACAGGACAACATCAATGCATTAAAATGGGTGTGTCGATTTTACATTTGAAATAAGACGTCCTGAACGATTCATGTTTAAATGAAGTAAACCATTTAGGAGTATGCGCGAGATAATATGATTGTATGCAAAAAAAGGCTATATAGAAGAGATCAAAAAAATTATTTTATTTGTATTTCTGTGATTCTAAAGTGAGTTGGTTTCCATTATTTTTTCTTTTACTTGTAGACCTCTCCTATGTCTAGTGGGTATATTTTACATGACGAATTAAAAATTTTATAAATGATAATTACGTTTAGCTTGCATCCAGATGAATTGTTTCTTAACGATTCAAAGACTCAGACTCGGAGAGTATTAGAGTCGAGTCCTGAGTCCGAGTAATCGCTTAATAAGTTGGCGAGTCCGAGTCGAGTCGGGTTGAATCGAGTCCAGAAACCCTAGTTTTGGTATTGTTCTCTTCGTACTAACATTTTTGAACAGTACAGTATATTAAATATTTTTTATCTTTATTTTCTTAAGCATCATTTTTATTATATTAATAGGATGATATCAAATACGATGATAGAACCTATCTTAGCATTGAAACCTCTCTATTTGAATACATTGAATACACACGTGTGATAAATCACTTTTAATCCAAATGAAAAAAATTGCAAATAAATTATTTCTTATCTGAATCTGTTTGTTTTTATTTTTTTAGCAACTGGTGGAACGATTATTTTATTTTGATTATAACCTTTGTTATTTGGAAATTGGTACAGATACATACTCTTAGGAAAAAATCGTAAAAATGGTGTTCTCTATTTATCGTAGTTTCATGCATGTCAAAAATCAAGTTTTAGTTGTTGTTTGTGGTAATTATTATTTAATAGTAAGGCTTTTTCCCCTTATAGTAATAAATTATTTAGCCTTCCGACAAAATAATTTTCAATTAATACGATAGCTACGACACAATTTTTGATTTTTTTCAATAATAATTTATTTGAAACAAATTTTAAGTTAACTTTATTTTAAAAAAGTAATTGGTGCAATACGTATGTTGTCGAATCGAGTTTTTATAGTAAAAAACTTATACAACATCAAGGTTTATCTCTTAAATTAATTATAAGATGCGTAGGTAAGTGATTATTTCACGCATCATTCCCATTACATAATTAAAATTTCATCTTCGCAGTACGAGTTTGTGGATATCGATCTATAAAAGAATTTCTAATGTTTATGGATAAATGAAAATACTATGTCGCGTGAGCAATTCGCCGCCCCTACTCTCAATAAACAATTTTTGAGATATAAATTTTTATTTAAAAATATAGTTAAATTATTTAATGATCAAGCACATAAATGTTTTTCTTTTTTTTCAGCAAATATTTTAACACTAATTTTAGGATTTTCTTTGGGATGGGTATCACCAGCCATACAAATTCTGCAGTCACTGGATTCACCCTTAGCTGCCGGACCAGTAACTACAGAAGAAGCATCTTGGATAGGGTCAATTGGAAATATTGCAACTGTTGCGGGAAATTTTTGTTTATCAGCTATAACAAAATTTTATGGTCGAAAAGTGGCTACAACGATCCTATTTTTTCCAGTTATTGTAAGTGCTACTTATGATTTTGATTCATTTAAATCAGAGTATTATTTTTAAAAATTACCAAGATTTCCTGGTCTCTCCTAATTTTTGGAACTAATGTGGTAGATATTTTATTTTCCCGATTTCTAATGGGATTTGCCGCTGGTGGCACATATTTGTGCATTCCATTAATGATTGCTGATATTTCTGATGATCAGTAGGTGACAGTATAACTTTGAAATAATGATAATAAGTAACAATATATGGATTGTAGTATTCGTGGAACGTTGGGTACTTTATCGGCCGTGTACATATATGTTGGAATACTTATCGGATATATTGCTGGTCATATGATGAAATACAAAAATGTACCGTATATAGTGATTGGACTTTCATTTATGTTCTTATGTTCCTTTATTCTCGTACCAGAGAGTCCATCATATTTGCTCAGTAAAAAGAAACAGAAAGTATTTAATTGCCTAATTAAGAAATTATGGATTATAAAATCTGTTATAAATATTGTAAATATTTCAGGAAGCAGAAAAATCCCTTAGATTTTACAAAAACTGTGGAGGTAGTACAAAGGAAGACTGTGAACGATTTAGTGTTGAAATGAAAAAAATTGAAGACATTGTAGAGAATAGTAAGAATTCAGGAGTCGAAAAGCTTTCTTTAAAGGATTTCTGTAAGTATTCTACCAGCACATTATAATTAAACAGCTTCTTAAGCTGACGATTCCAGTTCTCATTTCTTGTATCTTGTACCTTCATTTTGCAACATCAAACTGCCAACTATAAATTTGGCTGAAACTTCAGAATGGTTTCCTTCAGAAAAAAAAATTAAAATCGCTTTATCTCCAAAATTATTGATGTTTAACTTACTCTTCCGATACGAATTTGTATCGCTAACGTTACACCCTGTATACTCACTCTTGTTACATACAATAAAGGATTGTTAAATACATAATACATAATTTAGTATGAACTATCCTCCCATATTACATTATCAACAACAACAATGAAAAATTACATTCAATTATAGGGACACCACACGCTCGTCATGGAATTCTAGTTTCAATTTGTATGTTAATTATTTTGTCGTTCAGTGGAAGCCTTGTAATGACAACGTATGCTGCAAATATATTTCAAGCTTCAGGATCACAAATTGATCCTAATATGTCAGCAATTATAGCGGCCGTTATACAAGTTATTGGTTCGCTTTTTGCATTTGGACTTACAGATAAAATAGGAAGAAAAGTTTTACTTGTTCTCTCAACATTTGGATGTACTGTTGCATTAGGAGTTATGGGAGCATACATTTATATTGGAAAAATTGGCGTTGATGTAAAGTCTTTTGATTTTATACCTATTCTTAGTATGTCGTTGGTATTATTTACATCGTCAATGGGTATTGTACCATTAACGTACGTTATTATGGTGGAGGTATTGCCATTAAAGGTAAATTAACAAATGAAACAGATACTTTAACAAATTATTTTCTTAATCTTATTATTCTTCCATAGATACGAGCTGTAACTTTTACAATTTGTTCTTGTATTTCAAGTCTTTTGCAGTTTAGTTTGACAAAGGCTTTTCCAGTATTGTCAGAATTATTGGAAGTTTATTTTTGTATTTGGATTTTTGCTGCTGTTTCAGCTTTTGGAGTATTATTTATTATTTTTGTTGTAGAAGAAACAAAAGGCAAACATATAAATACTGAAGATAGAACATAAAAAAGATTTTTATTTGTTTGTTTATTGCCTGCTCTGGAATTGAAATTGAACCCTCATAAGAATAATTCTTAAATCTTAAGGTTTTACTTTTAACCTGTAAAATATTTTTAAAAAAATGGTGAAATCCAGAAATATCTAGAATTTTGGTAGAAATTGTTGAATTGGAGGAATTGAGTGAAAAAGTAGCGTGTAATACTTATATCAAGAGTCTGAAGGTGCCTCTCTATCCTCTATCACTTAATATTGGTAGGGAGGGAGTATAAATTTTGTATGAAAAATTGTTATTGTTGGGGGCGGAATGTAGAACAGTCAAATTAATGTAAGACTTTATATTTAAAGATCTCTATTGTTTTTGGAGCAAATCACACAAGGCATGTGGTACAGTATGCACATTATTTTGATATAAACCATTATTCATATCTAGGGATTGTATGTGTGTATGTGGATTTTCGCTCCTATATCATCAATTGGACTTTTATTCATCATTGTGGTCATTAAAGAAACAAAAGAAAAATCAATTAACACTGGATAATGACAAAATTTATGTACCGATTACCTAAATTAACTATAGCCACACCACACGAAGGCATCATCTAGCATGTTCATAATATATTTAAATAATTCTTTTTTACTTCACAAATCAAGTGTCAAAGATAAGCATTTTATTTATTTAAGTTGTGTTCAAGATTTTATAATATGTTAATAAATGATTTCTTATCTAAACAATTTTTATGAACAAGAGTTTTATGCATATTTAGCACTTTTAGTTCTGTATTTGTGTTTGACACACAGACAGTATTTTCTTTTCGTGAAAATGAAATTTTCTTATATAAAGTCTGAATTTTTGAAAGTAAAAAATCAAGTTTTGGCAGTTGTATGTGGTAATTATTATATTGACTATAATAAATTATGTTTAAGTACATTTAAAAATGAAAATCCAATGGAATTTTTGATATTTAATTAATTAATATTATTTTATATTTATGTATTGTAGTTAATTTTTATTTAACATAAAATTGTTTGAATTTGATAATCAAGTCTGCTGGAAACTTTATTTCCAATTTTAAAAATAAAAACAATAATTTTTGAATATTTCTAATAGACATATCGGATAAATGTCTTTAATCTGTTGCCCATAATTCGTTTCTATCCACATATATTATATAAGTTTTTGAAAAATTAATCGAAATTAAGTACAAGTCGCCCTCCTACAACAAGGTTTCACTTAAACACGATAAGAAAATTACGGAAATTCTCGTGTAACATGGTAGTTCTACACATTTTCTATTTATTAATTACTCTAATTTCTAAATTATTACTACATGCGTTTTCATACGAATTGCGTTCATCAGAAATGTGACGAAGACATATATGAAAATGATCCAAAATTCCAAACACACTGAAATGTATTAAGCATCGTCCACTGTATGCGATACAATTTGTGCGTTTTCGTCCGTTTCCATCACAACTGGGAACTATACAATCGTATAGTCCAAAATTTTGATGGGATTTTTCGTCCGAATTCATGCGAATTTTGACAAAATTGTTCAATGAATGTTGAACATTGTAAAATTAAATAATTTAATACATGTAATTCGGACGAAAACGCATTCAGTGGACGAATACCAACATATGCAAATTGCAACGAACTGGTTCGTCACATTTCTGACGAACGCAATTCGTACGTAAACGCATGCAGTGGACGAGCGGCCTTATACTTAGCTTTACCTATTCTTTAATTTAAGGACCGTGTCCTTGCATACGTTTTTTGAATAAACATTATTATTATTATTAATTGAATAAATGAGTCTATCCATTTTTTTTATATGGTATTCTAAACTAGCTAATCGCACTTTTTGTTAATTCCGCCATTTTGCAGGTTACTCGCTGTTGATGAGACATTACTGTAGTTTTTATGGGCTGAAGTAATTCAGTTAATGTAGTCAATATGATATGTGATAACGTTTTGAAGATAAAAAAAGTTGAGGTTTTTGTTTGTTGATTAAGTATATTGCCTTTTCCTTTATTTACCATCAATTCTTATACTTCGCAATTACGTTAAATTAGTATTTATTTAAATCTGTTTATGAGAAATTAAATAGACTATAAAACTATAGTAAAACAGTATAATAAAAATAAGCTATTTTATGTGAAACATTATAGCTATAGATGTAACGCTGTGAAATCAACGATATCGATCTCATAATAAAATTCTTCGATCTAACTCTAGGTTTTAAGTCTCATTGTCGTACAACGACCTATTTTTGATTGGTCCATCAGTCTATCCAGCGGTTCCGAAAGGAAAAAGATGTGTCGACAGGCCAAGAAAAAGATGGTTGATTTACGTCTTGTCTGCTTTGTATCCTAAATGAAACTAATCGAAATTTAAACTGAACTTGAAATGTTTTCCAGCCAATATAAGTGTACTCGCAGGTGGATGCCTAATGGGATGGGTATCACCGGCAGTTTTAATTCTACAATCTGATCAGTCACCCTTAACAACTGGACGTATTACTTTAGAAGAAGCTTCATGGATCGGATCAATTGGAAATATTGGAACAATTGTTGGCATTTTTGCAATGGCTGGAATAACAAAAATGTTTGGACGAAAACTATCTGCAATCTCCTTATTTTTTCCGATTACTGTAAGTTTGAAATAAAATAAATTGAAATTTTATAGTCTGTCAGGCACTGTAGATTTTTATAAATGTTAGTGATCCCTAGCAAAAACTATATTTTGTGGATTAGTTAAACCAAAAAACGATAAACCAAAATAAAAAAAAACTTATATTCATTGCATCTCTGTATTTATAGGCTTCTTGGCTTCTCATTCTATTTGGAACTAGCGTTATAGAGCTATTGATTTCTCGATTATTGACTGGATACTGCATTGGAGGATCGATGTTATGCATCCCACTGCTAGTTGCAGAAATTTCTGATGATAAGTACGAAATAATTTTTATAAATATTTATAGTATTTATCAAATGACAATTGATTTAGCGTCCGAGGCGGATTAGGATCACTGTTGGCCGTTAATCTTTATATTGGACTTCTTTTTGGGTATATATCCGGTACATTTCTGTCTTATACTACAGTTCCATATGTGATGCTGGTTCTGCCGTTAATATTTTTGTGTACATTTATTTTCATGCCAGAAAGTCCACAATATTTATTAATTAATTGTAAAAAAGAGGTTGGTAAGTATATATATAGTATGTTAGAGTTCTTAAATTAAATTAGAGAAAGTTTCGATCTTACTAGGAGGCGGAGAAGTCGCTAAGATTTTACAAAAACTTATCAGTCAAAAAAACGGAGGACTGTGAACGTTTTAAAATTGAAATGGAAAAAATTGAAAAATATGTTTATCATAATGGAAAAATGGCAGAAAAAATAAGTTTCAAAGATTTCTGTAAGTGTTTCAAATATTTGGTCTAATTATTTACTATAATTTTCATCTAATAACAAATTATTCATATTATTCACCATTCGGATCGGTATTGTCAGATTATAGCCACATGTACTAAAGGAGCATCCATGTATCATACAATATCATTAGCACATGACGAAAAATGTCTTGTTTTGATATTTTGAATGTAGGATTTGAACAGAAAATCTGCTAATCTTTGTAATAAATAAATTTAACTGGCAAAATACTAATACGATTAAATTGTAAATAAGGGAACCTGTAATAAAGTCACTATCAGTTCAACTGAATATATAATATTCGTATGGAGATGTATTAAGTTTCAAAAGTTAGGATACTTGGAAAAATATATGATAGATATTTATCTTTTTTCGGTCTCTTTGGTTTTTATTTGTATTTTCTCCTAACGTTTCGATAGCTACTCTATCTTTCTCAGGGGATAAATTTATTTACTATAAATGAAAAAATTAACAAAACGTTATAATACTTATTACACCAGTACCAAATCACTTACAATACTCTACGCCTGTAATGGTCCGCATGACACAGGATTGATGCTCCCTCAAAATCAGGGTAATGACCCTCAGAGATGCCATGACCCATAAGGTCCGTTTTTGGCACCGATAAGATCACTCCCCTCTTCAAGTCATCCACATTATTCTTTAACCTCTTTTCTAGGTATTGTTTCGTCTGGCCTACGTATGATTTAATTATTCTGGGATGAATATAATTTAAAATCGAATCAAATATAAGATTAGAGAATTTGCTCCAAAAACATTTGTATTTCAACTTAAAATTTCTCGAGAAAAGCTCACCATCGCTCATTATCTTATTATTTTCAGCCAAACTTAATTTAATGTTATTTGCAGGTACACCACCAGCAAAACGTTGTATTGGCATTGCGGCAGGTTTAATAATGATTCAAGTATTTAGTGGAAATGTTGTTCTGACCACATATGCGGCAAATATTTTTCAAGATTCTGGTTCAACTTTTGATCCAAATATTTCATCGATAATAATGGGAACAATACAAATATTAGGTTCGATTGTGGCATTTGGAACATCGGACAACATTGGTAGAAGACTGCTAATGATTTTATCAACATTGGGTTGTACAATTGGTTTATTTGCAATGGGACTTTATACATACTTGGGTGTAATCGGATATGATGTTACATATTTTAGTTGGATAACAATAGCAAGTCTTTCTCTAGTGTTGTTCGCAACATCAATGGGTATATTACCTTTGACATTTGTAATTGCAGTCGAGATTTTTCCATCTAAGGTAATTATGGATTTAAATCAATAAGTTTTTGTCCGATTTTTGCTTCCATCACCATTTTTGATCCATCGTTACCCCATATAGGACCCGCCATACTAAAGTACCTACTTCAAAATAACCATTTTCTCACAATTCTTATATCAAATTGAAATAGATTATGGGAAGGGTTGGAGAAGTGTGAGGGAAGGGTGACACAAGGGTGGGGAAAGGGTCGGAGAAAGGTGGCGAACGATAATTGAAATAGATAATAATTGAAAGCCATGTAGCTGTACTTAGCAGCCTTTTTAATAAAGGAGTTACGAACTTAGCAGCACACAAATAGTTAGTTAGTAGTAAGTTAATTTGAAGTATTTCTCTTATGTATTAAAAATGGTAATTTTTTTTACACGTGAATCATGAAAACCAATGTAATAATTTAAATAATAATTTTTTTTTGTTTTTAGATACGATCAGCTTGTTTTTCAATTTGTTTGGTCATCATAAACATTTTGTCATTTCTTCTTACCAAAGAATTTTTAATATTATCTGATGTTTTGGAAATGTATGTTTCTTTGTGGATTTTTTCGGCAATTTCTGCTCTTGGTGTATTATTTAGTATATTTGTTATAAAGGAAACTAAAGGAATGGCAATTGACAATTGATATTAGTTAATTATTAATAACATGTTTTAACAATTTGTTATTTTCTAACTATAAGTAGCTAATAAATTAATTTTTTAATATTTGTGGTGCAATTATGAATTTGTATTTTTTAGAGAACACTTCCATAAATAGACAAGCAGCGATTATTAAACAAATAACCACCATCGTATTTAGTTTGTGTTTCAAATTATATCACTTGGGCGCCTCCTCGCTTCAAAATATTTATGAAAATTTTGACAGTGATAAAAAAATAATGTAATAAAATTTGCAGAGTATTTAATCCACATTTATCCCATCTCAATCGCTCTCGTTGCTGTCCTTATCCTTATACTTTAAGAACCAATAAAAAACGAATTTGTATAGTCAAAGTTCTTCTAATAGATATTCATATGCCATAAAAAAATAATGGGATTATGTAGGCCAAATGCCTAATATTATTACTATTTTAGTAGGTAAATTTCTCCTTAAGAACATGCAAATAAAATTACGGTAATTAAAATTTTAAAACGATGAAGAAAATTCTAAAATAAAAAAATATTTTTTGAAAATTTCTTCGTATTTTAAGATATAAAAGAAATTTACCATACCTCCATATGTATATTAATTATTATTACAGGTAATTGTGTAATTCGTATATAAAATTATATCGTAATATCACAAAACATACATATGTTTTTATTGGTAGGTAATAGAGAGTTGATTTGTATATATCTTTACTGTACACAAATAAAGTTATAACCTATTTCCTCATTCATAATAATATTCATGCTTTAAAAAAAAAATGATACTTCTAAAAAATAGTAAGTACCTAATTGTTCTTTCCATATTTGAACATTGAAGTAATCATGGTATTCATGGATAAAAAATTTAATTTCGCTCTAGTTAAAAATCAACTTTTGGCTGTATTTTGTGGTAAATTTTACGTATTTTTAACCTTATTGAATGTCAGTTTAGTGTGTTTTTATTTAAGTATGTATATTTTTGGTAAATGAAATAAGTTAGATATTTTGTTTTAATTTTTTGAGTACAAATATTTAGTTAAAAGCTAAAATAAAAGTGTGCTATAAAATTAGATTATTTATTTATTCATTTACCTACATACCTACTATACTAAAGAATACGATAGAATACATAAGAATAAAAAAAATTAGCTATTTTACGTAAAATTATAAGATTCATTCAATTATTTCTATTGACATTATCTAATTTGTAGCTAATATCAGTGTTATATCAACGGGATGTGCAATAGGTTGGGTATCACCGGCAATATTTTTTTTGCAATCAAATGAAACGTCAATAATAACTGGTCCTATATCGATAGAAGATGCATCTTGGATTGGATCAATTGGTAATATTGGTACAGTTGTAGGAGCAATCCTAATGGCAGTTATAAGTGCAAAATTCGGACGAATAAAAGCAATGAATTTGTCATTTTTTCCTATAATGGTAAGCAAATTATAGTCGGTAAGAGAGATGTCAGTTAAGTGGCCAACATTTTTGTAAAATGAATCTTTAACAACAGACCGCCTGGCTGCTTGTTTTATTTGGATATAATCTAGCATCGCTGTTTATTGCTCGCTTTTTAATGGGCTTGGTCATTGGTGGTGTATCCCAATCTGTTCCACTTATAGTTTCAGAAATTTCAGATGATCAGTAAATTATGACATTTTCGGAAATATTGAACGAAATTTAATATTTTCTTTTGTAGTATACGTGGAGCCCTAGTATCATTTTTGGCTGTCAGCACATACATTGGGTTAATGGTAGGATACATATCTGGTACATTTATGTCGTTTAACAGAGTTCCCTATTTAATGATGGCTTTTCCTATCATATTTTTTTGTTCCTTCATTACAATGCCAGAAACGCCACAGTTTCTTATGATCAAAAATCTAAAAGAGGTTGGTGAGTATTTTTATGTCTTCATGAATTACCTACAGTCATTAAAAATGTTAAAAATATTTATAATAAACTTATTATTAGGATGCAGAAAAGTCAATACGTTTCTACAAAGGATGTAAAACAAACTCTCCGCAGTCAAATGAAAGATTACAAAAAGAAATGGAAAAAGTTGAGACTTATATTAGATTAAATAAAGGCATGACAGATGGACTCACGTTTAAAGATTTTTGTGAGTTTTCTTTAAAATTAAAATATTAAAAATTATTTGTTGTACAAGAAAAAAAAATGGTAATGGTTTGTCATAAAATTTTAAGTCGGAATGGTGGGGTTTATTAGGTGTACTCCTGAAGTAAACTTTCTATTATATTCGGAATCAATCAAACAAGGTTTTAATTTTTAATAGAAATGTCATATTAATTTTCTTGACTATATACGGGCCTTATTGCTTACATTATAGTCAATTCATAGGCTGCACCTATGTCCAATTGTACATACTTTGTTTCAAAAATATTTTTGTACCGGGTTAATAAAAATACGTAGGTATTCATTAGATTTAAGCTAAGAGGAAACGCGACTCTTTGAACCGGTAAAGGACAAAACATCTGTGACATTCTTGAGTATTTAGTATTTATTTGAATAATTCAGTTTGAATAAAAATCATCTGTGCAGGTACACTCAGCTTGTGCTAAAAATGGCTTATACAGAATATTTATGAAAAATAAAAGGTTCTTTTTAGGTTTGAGAATAGGAAGATAATACGATACGAAAAATGAAAATAGTAGATATTTTCAGTTTCTAAATTAATTTTATCAAATAATTATTTTTTTAGGTACCCCTGAAGCACGATATGCATTAATTATTGGATTTGGTTTAGTTATTTTTCAACTTTTCTGTGGAAATATTATTCTAATAACTTATGCTTCAACTATTTTTAAAGATTCAGGATCAACTATAGATCCAAATATTTCATCAATTATTATGGCAGCCGTACTAATTATCGGTTCACTAATTACAATTGGAATAGTTGACAAAGTTGGAAGAAAAATTCTAATGATTATATCCTCATCTGGTTGTACTGTTGGACTATTTTCAATCGGATGTTATTCTTACATGGGAACACATGGATACGATGTAACAAATTTAAGTTGGATATCGGTGGCAACTTTATCTTTGGTTTTATTTTCATCTGCCTTGGGTATAATTCCCTTAACACTTGTTATTGGAGTTGAGGTTCTCCCAATAAAAGTATGTGTTCAATATATCAGAATCATATTATAATATGATGTATAAAGCTGAAAAATGAATTCGTAACGAAAATAAAGTTGTAATTAGAAAATTTCCAAATTGTCCCGTAGTCTACCTAATATATAAGTTGCGTTCCTATGAGCTTTCAGTTTTTAGCCATTAATTTGTTTTATTCGAAAATATATTAATTTTTTTTTTGTAGATACGAGGTTTTACCTTTACTTTCGGTATATTACTAATAAACTTCATATCTGCTTTTTTAACAAAAGCATTCCCAATTTTGTCACATATCTGGGGATTGTATGTATGTATGTGGATTTTTGCTGCTATATCAGCAATTGGAATTGTATTCGCCATTATGATCATCAATGAAACAAAAGGAAAATCAATTAACACTGGAGAATGACAACACTTGTGAAAAAAAAATGGTTTAAGACTTATTTTTAATTATCTTTCATGTACTGTTACTGATGGGTCATGATATGTTATGTTGTGTTATATTAATTTTCATATAAATCATTGACTCGAAATATATTCGTAATGGAGAAAAAATTATAAGGAATAAAAAAATTTAAATTTAATTAATAGACCACAAAGTTTTACGGCCTACTGTTACCTCAATATTTTAGGTTTAAAAACATGACAACAAAGAAAGAAAAACTGCGTTATGGATTTAAAGAACACCCACAGTAAAGTGATATATTATAATGATTGCTCATCAATTCAAGTGTAGTTATTTGCTGGTAAAGTATCAGTATTTGACAGTCATTCTAGGAAACAGGGTAATAAAAACTTTAAGAAGAGTACCGACTTTATAAAAGGTATTTAATATGATTACACTTTTTGTATTTTTCACGTAAACTAAGAAACACGCGCAATCCGCGATAAGATTGTATTATTTTTATTCATTATTTATTAATATTGACACAAAATTAACAAATATTTCTATTATTTCTTACAATGTTTCTGTTGGATGGTTGCCATTATTGGCATTACTATTTTTATAGTCAGACGATCGTTTAAAAGTGGACCAATTAATGTGGAGGAGACTTTATGGTTCGGATTAATTAATTATCTTTCATGTATCAATGAATATTTTATTTATGCTGTAGTAGAAAAATATTATGGACGAAAAATTGCATTATGTTTATCTTTTATCATCATTGCCAATGATCGTAAGTAATTTAGTATTAGTTCCGGTATAAATATTTAGTGATAGTATAAATATTTAGAGTTATTTATCTTTTTTACAGCAAATATATGCGCTTTTGCGTTTGGAAATTCACTGGGATGGCTTTCAACTGCACTTTTAATTTTGCAATCGAAGAACTCTCCATGACCAAATGGATCTATATCAATAGATGAATCATCTTGGATCGGAGCTATTGCATATATTGAAAATCTTGTAGGATTCACTGGTTTTGGTGCTTTATTAAATGCATTTAGAAGGAAATTTGTTATGTGTTTAATGGCTCTTCCTTTTATTGTAAGTATTTTAGAAGCAATTTAATTTTATTGGAAATAGTATATTAGTATATTATTTCCCCATAATACCCGTTTGTAATTAAGTCATTATTATCATTAACTGTGCACGTGTAAGTATTAAAAAAGAAGCAAAAAATGTCAATACAAAATTTCAAAATATTTTAAGTAATTTAATTAATATCTTAATTGGAAATCTCAACATTTAACAAGTATTGAATACACCATATATTTACTCGTATACTCAATAACAATCACTTGAGTATTTAGATAGTTAAGGAAAATATAGAGAAAAAATGTTGTTAATATCTTCTAATAAGAATAACAAACTTTTGCTTTGTAAGTGATTGTTTTTCACTATCGATCAATTATCGATAGTGCTTTCTTGCTATCGATAGTTGTTCAATAGTCTATATTTAGAATAACTTTAAAAAAATATGAAAATAAACAATTTATAAGTAAAATTTTAACGAAATTTGTTGGAATTGATCTGTTATCAGCATGTCAGAAAAGTTTATTACTGATGCTGACCAAAAAAGCAAAAACCAAAAATATGATTTCAAATAAAAAAAAAAATGGGTCGTCAAAAATTAAAAAGTCCAATTATTAGGCCATGCCACACAGTGTTGTCATTGCTCAAGTGATTCTTGATGCAAACCAGTTTGCATCAAGGCAAGTGATG
>JANSTT010012910.1:0-23186 GCA_026745375.1 Platyura marginata | reverse complement strand
ATTAAAAAAAAGTTGAATTCCATTTAATATCCTAATTGTGTTTTATTATTCACAGAAAATAAGTGATACCCTAATTTTCGGCCACCCTGTATATATACAAAAGTAATCTATTTTTATACCTATCTACCTATATCGTATTGCAATATGGATTATTTGGGTTATATACAAATTATATTTAAGATTACTTATTATGAGAATATGTTTTTAACATCTAATTGTAGGTAGGTATCCAGTTAAATGTGTAATATATAACCAATCATTACCAATCAGGGTAATTCTATATAGAAGAAATGTGAGTTAAACTAAATAATTAGGTCAATATTATTTTTATGGGATCTTAGATGGATAATATCAATAGCTTGTTTTGTGTCTATATACAGATTCAGTATGTACATTAGGGTAGGCCGTTGTAGTATGAAATTATAAATGTACATAGTTTTTCAAAATCCACATAGATCAAGATTTTGATTTCTCGGATCGATCTACCCTAATGTACATATATACAGAATATCACAAATACGTACATAAGTCCGAAAACAAATCAAATATTAGTTTGTAGTAATGTAGGTGGATAAATGGAAAAATATCCTTTTTGGATATGAAATATGGTGAGTTTTCTAATGTGAGGTCAAGTCATGCTGGAACTTTAGTTTTTTAACATTTTTATCAAAAATAAATGGATTTTCTATTCCCTTATTTTTTTAAACCAAAAAAAATAAAAATATTTTGATAGAGAATATCAATGGCTTATATACAATACCCGCTAACTCATTTTTACTTACAATTGATGTTTATCTATGGTATTATTATCACAAAAAGTTTGTTATAGAAATTTCGTTTTTTGCTTCCACACACTAAAAAATAAGTGGAGAAGCATTGGTTTCACTTTCATTTTTCAAAAATTTAAAATCAAAATTTTTGTGAAATATCCACGTTTTGTGGTTGGGAAATGAGGATAAGTGGGGGACGGATGGAGAAAAGGTGAGGAAAAGTGAATGGAATGTGGGAGAAGGGTGAAGAAGAGTGGGAGAAGGGTTGAAAAGAGTGGGGAAAGGTGGAGAACGTTGGGGAAAGGTTTGAAAAATGAAGAGAAGGGTAATTTTATGTGGAAGTCTTGTAGGTTTAATTAGCAGCCTTTTTTACAATATTTCACCATCCGCTAAATCAATATGCGATACAAAACAACGTAAGTTTTTACTGTCTCCTGAAAAATACATAAAAATAAGTTAGCGGGTATTGTATATAAGCCATCGATATGCAGCTTTAAAAACATCATGTCAGTTAAAATTTTTTAAAAAATCGGAAAATTGAAGTTTATTCTCTGAACGACACGTAAATTAAAGCTGAAGATTGTACGAATCCAACTATGTTTAGATCTTTGGGTTTATTTCGTTGTTTTGTATTTATTTTGAATTTTTCAAAATGAAATTTGAATTTTTTGAGCAGAATTTATTTATTGGAGATGCATACATTCGAAATTCTATACAAATCACTTGAAATATTCCCAAATCAATTAAAAACTTTAAGATTATTAATTTTAAGATCAAATTTATTGAATTCGTTCAGATTTTCCCAATTTTCCTTTACATCTCTTAGATTTTCAATAAATATGTGGAGATTCATCTGAAATTCTATGCAAATCACTTGAAACCTTCCCAAATCGATTGGAAATGTTAAAATTATTAAATTTTAAAATCAAATTGATGGAATTCAGGGAAATTTGGAATTTGGTTCAGATTTTCCCAATTTTTCTTTACATATCCCTTTGTTTGGTGTAGCCAATTATTTCTTTCTTACTCGTTTTATACCAAATATCTACTCTTATGAAATTTTCGAAGGCAAATATGAGCGAGCCGATAAATTATGGCAATGGAAATCCTTTGGTATCCCTTTTACGTATTAATAAAATTCACAGATATTTTGTGCTAACAATTTTGAAGGATAAAAATCAGCCACACTTTTACCGACAAAATGATTTAGAAAATACTTGAAATAGAAATTAATTTTAAAGTTGCCCGATGCTGTAATAATTACTGAATAATAAGTTTTTAAAAAAAACATACAAAAAAGGACGAACGATGACTAAAATTAAAAATTCATACGAGACACTCCAATTCGATTAAGGACAAATGGTAACTTATTCAACCAAAAACTTCTTTTCTTCACATATTGCAACTGCAAATAAAAAACAAAGCATTTTTTGTTATTTTTCGTTTTCATTCCAGAAAATTACACCAATATATTTTCCTTCCTTTATTTCTTATTACATTTAACAATAAAAATCATTTGAAAAACGATCAGTATCCAGAGAAGCGTTTTATGCATTATTTTTTATTGCCAAATCTCCATAATCCCTTCGACACTGAACGGACATTAAAGCATCTACTTACTCGTATAACACCCTGGAGCAGTTTAAATTTTGTTTTTTTTTTTTGGTTTTTTTTTTTTTGTTTTTTTTTCGAAATTCCGTAAAGTTTTGCGATAAACGTGAGTTTCATGCTTTTCAACCGAACATAAGCCGGTGAATTGCATGGGAAATATTGTACTGGGTATCCAACTGAGCATTGTGTCTGTATATAATACAAAATAAAGGTGTAGTGAATTAAAATTGACTTTCGGTGTTCATGTGAAGATACACCAAAAATGCCAGGATGCTTTTGAAGGGCGAAACAAATATTTGTGGTATGTTAAAAATCATAAATAACAACAACAACAACAAAACTGCTTGAATATTTTGTGTGAATTCTATATTAAAGAGATTTTTTTTTTTTGGTAAAATTTACACAGTGATTTAATTAATTTTGTTTGTATTTTTATATAAATGTTTGATGAAATTAATTATTTTTTGAATATTTATTACTCACCTATACATGCATACAGAGGACTGTTTAATTAAATTTGAAATCCTATATATAAAAAATGATATAAATGAATTAATATGTAATCGGACATGTTTCGGGATTTGTAACGTTTTCAAATGATCTTGTATTGAATGCAATAAATATTTGTTTTAAAGGTAGGTACATACAAAAAACAAAAGAACGGAAAATCATTTTTTAATAAAAGCCACTTTGGACATTATTGTTGGTATCGGGACATGACTGATAAAAGTAAAACTGAACGTTTGCCATTCATTTTTTTTTTATTTGGCAATGAAAATCAGTATCCATTTAAAAATTTAAAACATACAGGATTTCTGATAGAAATATATGTGATTGGCCGTCATTTGATTTTATTTTTGAATATGGGTACACGGAAAAATAAGTTCTCAAAGAAGAAGATATATATCATGAGAATTCTGGACCACATATAGGAAAATCCATGAGAGTGAAAAAGACGGCACTATGTAATGAAAAAACTGTCTCGCTCTAGCAAAAGGGTTGGAGTTAGATATCAGCCTCTATACCTGTAAAATCTACATGAATTTTCCTATATGTGGTCCAGAACTCTCCTGATATATCTACTCAAAGAATATAGAAATATAAAATGGCAAGACACAAGAAATTTTTTTTTATTCAATACAAAGAGAATCTCCTATGAGTAAGAATTAATTCCAGAACATCATTTCGATATGCAAACCCGGAAAGATTTCAGTTTCAATGAGGGAGATGAGTCGATCGAATAATTTGGTATTAGGGTATAATTAATAGCCGTATAATGAAATGCGATTATCGAACATTCCTACGATGCGTTTTTCATTTTGGTTGTATTTCGAAATACGATTTATCCACATCGAACAATTTGGCGAAACAAATGCGTATCGCATCTGGGAATCGAACAAAAAAAATGCAGAAACGGATCGCATTACATAATTAGGCCCCAGAATTCCATCACTGGTATTCCAATCAATATTTCTTTGAGATTTATAAAAAAAAATGAAAAAAGATAATGATTTGTATGCTGATCTGTTCTCCCCTATATTTAATTTATAAAATTTAGTACTGTCATAATAATGTTCGATGAATAGTTGAGCTTTTTGTTACATACGAATCGCATTACGAGTACATATTTGGACTATTTTGGAATTAAAAATTTGTCAATGAGCTTAAAAAGGATTTTTTTTTTAATTTATTTTTATGTGGGTGTAATTGAACTGTAGGGTACTGGCACATGCAATAAAATAACCTGCAATAAAATTAACAAAAAAACGATGCTTTATAAACTGACAGATTATACAATTATACATACATCGATACAATACAAATAGCTGTACTGTTGCATACATACGTTGTACATATATAGTAAAACGAATTATCACATAGATTTTAAAATATATTTAAATGCAATGTGTATTAATTTATCTATCTGGCTGGCTCTGTCCATCAGATTGTATTTTGTGAAAATGTTTAAAAAAAAAAAAAAAATCGTTGTATTGAAAAATATTGATGTTTTCCACTGATACACAAATTCAATTTTATTTTGAAAACGTGCTTTTACCCCAAAAAATAAATGGAAATCCCAAAAAAAAAACTCCATGAAAAATTAAAATTCGACGTCACACTGAATGCGTGAATTGATGTGATAAAAATGTCGAACTATAATATTATTGATTATGTTCACATGATAGCTTCTTGAAGGCTTTACCGATTTTTCCTTTTTCCTCCATAGTATATTTTTTTTTTCTTCATCTTTTTTTTTTTTTTTTCTTTCCGTATTTTCTTGTTATTTATTATTATGACAATGGAAAATATTATCGGATAACTTTAACCAAACATTTATTGATTTCGGCTATTAATTATACCCTAATACCAAAGCCCCAGCTGAATAATATTCGATGGAAAAACAAAAGCCAAAAAAATAATTCAAAATCTCATAGAAAAACAAACATTTTCCATCAAATATAAAATACATTTTGAAAACTGAGAGATTAGTGTTTGGTGTTTGGTGTTGGATGTTGTATTGGTAAAGTTATAAAATAATTTACTAAGTTTAACAAATTTTGAACTTATAGCTGTGCATACACACAGTGTATGTATAGTTAGAGCGGCAACACAGTCAACAGAATATACCAAAATACACTCTATTCATATATGCACTTTGAAACTTTCCTAAATAATTTTCCACTTTTTGACTTTTCCCTCACAAACAATAATTTGGCTTTTGTGCTTTTGTTACAAAACATAAAATTGTGTTGTAGCGTAGTAGAGTGTATATTACAATGTATATACAATATATGTATGTATATGTATTGGTGAAGGGATTATATTTACCTGATTTTCATATGAACGTGTGAAACCAGTTTTTTTATTTTTGTATTATGTTTAGGTACAAAAGGGGCAATAAATAAGAGCTTTGTATAGGACGGGGGGCCACAGTCGATACATTTCTATACACGGACGAAAAAAACTTTTCCAATTTCCGACCTTGGCCACAATAATAATATCCCTCCAACTCTAGCCCTCCCCCCTCTCTTTCTCTCTCTCTTTATAGAGACTATACGGTTATAGCGGTAACGTATACCGTATCGAATATCGAGTACATAATATAAGAACATTCCTGAGATGTATTTTCCTACCTTTTAACCATACATGTATACATACATACATACATACATACATATGTATGTACAAACATAAACATAATATATATGTTGTAAAATACCTGGTTCGCTTAAACTTTTTATAGTTTTGGGAGCATATTTTTGGTTCTGTCGTTATTGGAAAAGCGATTTCGATCAGAAGACAAATCGCCTACGAATTTTCTATATATGTACATACATAACCTAAAATTCAACCAGGTTGTTTTGAAGTTGGTCCAAAGTTATCGTGCCCGACTATTACTGGTTCAATATTATGGTGATTTTTCATACGAAACCTGGTTGGTGTCGTTAATTAAAAGTTTTCACATTTAATATTCGGTGTACGAATGTTGGAGTCGAAAAATTTAAAACTTTTTCTTTTTTCTTTTTTTTTTTTGCATCAGCAGCAGCACCAAAATATTAACTTTTTGCACAAAATACTGTTCGAACATTTTCTTATTGTCGCCAATTTAGTGTATTTGTTTGAGAGCAATAATTCACTAAAATTTATTTGTTCGTCTGAGTCTGACGTCATCGATCTGCTCGACTATGTATATTCAGTGCTGCCAAATTGTACGCTAATTAAAATATTGTTGTACTACTAAAGCAAAATACTTCAATCGACCAATTGTGTTCCAAAATTGTGAAGACACTAAATATGACTAAATTAAATATGAATTAAAATGACATTACCCATATTTATATTGACGTCACTATAGAATCATTTTCAAAAAAATATTTACGCTACGCTACTGCAAAAACACATTCGGCTCAAACATAGAAAGTTCAAAATTGTGTCACTTTTTAAAAAAAAAACCGCCGAGGTCAATATGTTCGGAGAACAAACCAATTTTTTTTTCCAATATCTTCCATCAAAATGACATAAATTTTTTTTTTAAAAATAGTCCCATGATGATGGGATTAATAATTCTCAGGCTCCGCCACTGATTTCAATAAAGATGTATTTATCGTTGGGTAGTTTTGACCCTTTTTGCCACAAATGGGTTTATGTATGAAAAACTTAAAAACAAAACCATGCAATAGAAGAATTGACTATACTGTGAACGCAGGTAACTGACATGTTGTTAAATTTTCAAATATAAATTCCAAAATTCGCATATGGTTATATATAAGTATACAAAAATCAAGGCTTCAGCCCACTACATATTGAAATTCATATTAAAATATTCATATGTTGATGTTGGTTAAAGAATTACATAATATTATTGCGGAGGTAACAGTCCCGAAACATTATAAACAAAAGAGTAACGTTTCATATGTGAACACTTTCGCCAAAAAAAAAAAAAAAACCAAAAATAATCGATATTGAAACAAATAAAGAGAGGGACACCCACACTCAACATGAAAATGTTAAAAGCCTCAACGAAAATATTACGCGATTATGTTACAGATCTTTTTTTATGATATATGTACATACATATATATGTAGAATGTTCCATTGTTCATGTTTAACGAAATGTCTAAGAACATCTAAAAGACTTCCATAAGATTTTACTTAAAAATGGTTTCAATGCTTTCATTTTCTTTTATATTAAATTTAATTTCTTTTCTTTTCAAGTGGGAGTACATGTATACGGAAGACAACTTAAACAACAGAATTCTCTTGATCCCCGGTTTTTGTTTTGTGGTTTTTTTTTCTTTGCTGATGGGCGGAAAATGTATAACAATTTTTTGTTTTTTTTTTTTTTTTTTTGACTGACATCGGGAGTTGTGGGAGTCCCAACTGTATATGTAAATTTCTATTTTTAGTTGTCGAAATTTTT
This sequence comes from Platyura marginata, assembly GCA_026745375.1. Classification (NCBI taxonomy): domain Eukaryota; kingdom Metazoa; phylum Arthropoda; class Insecta; order Diptera; family Keroplatidae; genus Platyura; species Platyura marginata. Next base: position 15,884 of record JANSTT010012910.1, on the reverse strand, counting down.
TTCGAAAATTATTATTTTTGACATATAAATATTTAGGGTAGAGTAGGGTACATTCATCATTTAGTGGCAAATATGAAATAAAAAAAAACTATATTGAATATTCGTTAAGTTATTAATTAATTTTGGGGTTCTTTTAATCTATGCGCAGCGCCCGATTCGCTTTTCAAAGGGGCACATTCATCACCGAAAATTCAGCTCTAACAATGTTTAATTGTTTAATCCTTTGAGACCTGAACTTTTTCGACTCGAATTTTACACTTATTCTAGCTAGGTTAAGTTAGGTTAGGTTGGGGGGGCTGTAGGGCTATTGACCCCTCACCACTGAGACCTAAAAAATCTATTGTAGGTGCTCCTGCTGATATTTCAATGTCCTCTTTTAGCGAGGTGTTATTAATGAATTGTAGCACCCGAGAGGGGCTGTTCTGTCGGATGTCGTTTGGAGTCTAGCTAATTTTTGGTCGTAGAATCCGAATCTGGCAACATTTTTTTGATCCGGATGCTAGATACTGAGTTATCATATGGTTCTTGATTTTATGTGACGATATATTTTGGCTTTACTGTAAGACATTTTTCTATTATTTCTAAGAGAATAAAATTGCGCGTTCAACATATCCATTATCCAATTATAAACAAAACATTTACATACACATATCCGAAAAACCAATCCCTGCCAGCCATTTTATAAGCAGCCCAACTAGGTGGATACGTTCATTGGTTCAGCCTAGCATAATCGAATGCAAATTGACGAGCTGTTCCTTTGATGTATATTTTGATTTATAGATGTTCATCTTCGCTCGAGCTATTTCCAGAAGCATTTCATCTTTGTTATTTAGATTAATCGATCCATATTTTTTTTTATACAGGAATTGATCGTCGTACGTTTTACATTGAACTTAAGCTTAATATGGATGCTGATCATAACTTTTCACGACGGTGCCACATAGTAGACACAGCCTTTTGTTCATCTGATGTTCGTCGAGAGTATTCCGATTTGTTTTTTTATATAATTGCGAACCATATTACGTCATTAATGCTATCAATTTCAATTAATTAATTACATTTTCAAATTGGGGTAAATTTTCATCATGGTTAGGTTAGGAGGGAGCAGTAGGACAATTGACCCCTCACCACTGAGACCAATTTTTCATTTTATTTGAGGGCACAGTTGCCACGTGACGAATGTGCCCCAAATAATGAAATCATGGATGTGCCCCATTTCTGAAAAAACCAGTTTATCGCTGATAATTTTTTTTTAATTTTTAAGCAATTTAATTTATTTTTACTGGGGACGATAAAGGAATCCTCCAAAAACATAATATTGCGAAATCAGTCAAAAAAGTTTGGATTACCAAAATGTCAGCCAATAATACACAAAACAATACAAAAACATACAAACTCGGGTATCTCTGCGCAAATCTAAAAAAGAACCTACTGAAAAAACACACAAAGAATTAGCTAGTTGCTAGAAGCTAGATATTTAGGATGATTCATAATTAAAATTTTAAAAATGCATGTAATTTTGGCGGATATTTTCAATGTGCCGAATGTACCCCACTCTACCCTAATATATTTACCACTATATATCCGCATAAAATCTACTCACCTACATACATAGATATACATTACATATGTACATATACTTTCACCATTCTTATTTATTTATATTGACTACCCACAAAAAATTACTATTCTGAATTAAATGGTAATCATAATCACAATTCATTTCAAAAACCCTCCCCCTCCCCTCTTCATATAGCTTTTAGGATTGTGAAATTTCTATTTGAAATGATAATTTTGGTTATTACTTTCAATGGATATCTATTAGTATCGTAATGTACGTGTAGGCCCCCTATATGATAGGCATATTATAATAGACATAACTGAATGGTAAATGGTTAGACGTTAGATTATAGTCCTAAATATTATGGGAGAAATTTTATAGAGAACATTCTCATAAATGTAATATTATGTTCAGGTTCAGGTATAATCTTATGTGCGAGTAATAAGATGAACCTAAGTATTAAGTGAAAATTACATAATATAAAATTTGTGTAGCAGATTGTTAAATAGTTTTGAGTTTAATTACTCTATTAATAAATTATGTTCTATCATAATGTACTCGTATGTAGTAGGAACAGCGTATTTACATAATTACCCCGTTAAAGATGTGCCAGAAGGACAAAAAAAAAACAGAATTTTATTTGGTATTTAATTAAGGTTAAATTAGACTAGACATGATGAGACTTAAGTAGTGATGAGAAAACACAAGGCCACAGCAGACTTGGTCTTGGTCTTCCACATTGGTTCTTGGTCTTGTACATTGGGTTTTGGTCTTGATCTTGTTTTTGTAGAAGAGTCTTGGTCTTGGTCTTGTACACTGGGTCTTAATATTGCACATTGAGTCTTGGTCTTGGTGTTATTTTTGTAGAACAGCCTTGGTCTTGTTTTTGTAGAAGAGTTTTGGTGTTGGTCTTGCAAAATGTATAATCGTGGAAGACAAAGGCTGATTTTGCTCATCACTAGACTTCAGTATACCGACCTGTACAGAATTTAACGATAAAAAATTGATGATTGCTAAGAAATATCTGAACGGCTCCACAAATCTCCACAGACCAAGGTATGGTCAAACAATGTTAAGAAAATTGGTGTTCAAATCTAAAGAAAAAAGAGGAACTGGATTGGAGACAGACTAAGCTAAAGAATGATGTGACACGTGAATTCCCAAAGTGATCGAAAAAGGGGATTATCCAGAAAAACGTGAGATTTTGATAGGAATTTTTGTTTGTTATTTATTTTGATCAAAAAAATAGTAAAATCACCAAGCCAGGAACGTTTTTTATTCGAAATGTAACTTCGTTTTTATCCAAGAATAATCATAAATCAGATATTCTAGAAAATATTTAATTTTAGCTATCAACTGAGAGTTCCTACTATCAAAAACATACACACGGATATGGTGGAAGGTCTAAATATTTCCTAGGTACCTACATACTTAGATAGACCAACCTTCCAAGCATTTACATATGATTAATTAAATTTGTCAACATCATAAATTACCGAAAGTTCAATAAGCAGAATTGTATTTGGTAGAAATCTTAATCGTAATATTTAAATTAAAACTCAAAATTGTAAATTAAGAATAACAAAAATGTATGAAATTTGACAAGAATATTTCTGCTTAATGAGAATTTAAGCATTGAATTTTTAAAATTTCTAACTAATCAGATATTTAGAGTAAATATTTTATGGCTGCAGCATTCACTTCATTTCATTAACCATACACAATTTTGTGTATGTATGTGCTTTGTAAGGAATTCAATGAAATTTCTTCACATACTGTGACTACAATGTGTACAATATTGACTGTACACATCTATACATACTCGTACATATATACATGCAGGGCCGCTTCCAGATATTGGCCCCCCAGTGTGCAATGATTATTTGGCCGCCCCATATCCAGTAAATAAAATTTAAAAAAAATTCTAAATATTATAATTATTATATAACAAAAAAGGAAAAACATACATAGAAAAAAATCGAACCATAGAGCTGCATATTTATTTGGCAATATTTTATTCTCAATTTAAAAAAATGTGGTAGATGGCGCGCAGTGATGCACAAATGTGAAATATTTTAAAAAATACTTAAAAATTTGTGGTCGGCAGTGAAATATAATTATGCCTTAACTCTTTCGCGGACGCTAACTGCAATTGCAGTGATACTTAGGGTTTCTAGTGGGTCATCACTGCAATTGCAGTTTATGGTAAATTTTCAAACATATATGTTAGAAAGAAAGAAACAATAACTGGCTTTCTGAGTGGATTCTTGAAATTCTTGCGTCCATGAAAGAGTTAATAACTGAAGTCTTCAAAAACCAAATAGGTATAATGATAAAATGATAAAATTACAAAACTTAGGAAATATAATTTAAGTTTTCAGTAATGCAGGACAAAAGTATTACATAGTAACATAGAATAAAAACAGTAAATAGATTTTGACGGCGGTGCACACCTTGCACATATGGAAGAACCGGCACTGCATACATACATATGTACATAAGAAGTGAATTGGATTCATTTAAAAGGTTTTCTTGTAGAACAAATTAAATTCGTCTGTATTATGTACCTACTGACGGTTCATTTTATACGAAATTGTATCGAAAATTTTAATAAACGTTTAATAATTTTTTTTCTCTCTAGAATTACTCATTGATTTTCAATAAATGATTTTTTCTTTCTTTTGGTCCCTAAAGCCATCACGTGAAGTCTACGAATATTGAGTTTTATTTTCCCATGAAACATTTATGCGGGTATCGATGTCATTATTCAGAAACTTTAAGGTTTCCCAACTATGTATTGATGAATTTAATAGAAAATCATTTTTCTTTCAAAATAGGTAAGTATATGTAGGTAGATAGCGTGTATATATGTATGTATATACAATTTTTCTTTTGAAAATAAAATATTGGAGATTGTGCACATGTTTTAAATTCAAAATTAAATTTCTTTTGAGAGTCAGCTATAGCGACTATTTTGGATTAAATTTTTTTTCTTCTTATAATATTAGATTTATCTATAATTCTTAATATTTAACTTATTAAACTTTTCTTTCTCTACCTATTTTTAAGCTCACTAAACATTAATGATAAAGAAATTGGGTGCAAATCAAATAAATAAAATTTAAAACGAAATGGCGCTCAGTACATTAAGTGATAGCTTTTGGAGTGGGGAGGTCTCGGGTTCAAGACCGACTAGTACTGAAACATAAAGTGTTTTTCTCTGTAATGTTGATTTGAATCTGAGGTCCGGGTGATTGAATTGCACTTAAAAACAGTCTAAATAAATGATATTATCTCTAAAATGGCAATGCTTAAAAATAGCGTTGCAATTGCGAGCATTTGTAAGGTTTCCGTAAAAAGGAGTGCTGCAGGTGCACAAAAAAGAGCTTGTCATGTGTCAATTGAGATAAATGTATCAAGAGGAATGTCTAATGAGTTTAATCTATGGAGGCTTCTAGGGCGCCGGTCCTCTCTCACACTAAACTAAACATTCAAAATTGACTTTAAATTAAAAACAATAAATAATTTAAAAAACTTGGTGTCATAAAGATTGACTATAATTTGAATTAAAGCAAATAAAAAAAAAGGTTCGTAGGTATACTCACATAAAATATGTCTGAAGAAAATCAAAGAATTGTTTTTCTTTAATTCATCACCACCTCAGTATACACAAAATTATCTTATCTACACTATATTTTGTCCAACTGATGTTTAACACCCACTCTTCTCTAACAGTTCTAGGATGTACCATAAAATTCTTATCACAATATTCAGGATATTTTCTTTTATCAGTAATATCAGGACTTTTATAGTCTTATCAATGGTGCAAAATTCATTTCAAAATTATGTAAATACTTTAAGGCAGAGTTTAATTAATTTGCAACCTGGGAGGGTAAATTTAATAATGTTTTAATAATACATTAATTATTGGTAACTTTGTAAAATAAATTCAGATTAGTTCTTTCCTTTAGTTTTAGTCATAAAATGTTTTATTGTATTTTAAATTTAAATTTTTTAAAAATAGGGACTTTTTTATGCTCATTTTGCTCGCAAACAAAACTTCTATTGTTGTTTATTGTTGTTATTGCTGTTAACTTCACTTTATTCGACTAATTTTACAAATCTTCAATAAATATAAATTCATTTTATAAGTTCGTTCCACATATTAATTGAATTTGCTTGTATAAGCACTGACCCCATTTTGAAAAAAAAAAACATTTTTCTCTTTAGTGCGTCACACGATGCCCGAACAAAGGATCATTTGGATTTGATTACAGTTCACGTTATGTTCATTGTATTGAACCAATTTGTAATTATTTTAATATTTATTTTAATAATAAATAAAGTGATTTTATATAATTAATTACTGAAAACTATTTACCTACAGAGCTAATTCCGCAAAAGAATAGAAATAATCAAAATGGCGAATGTACGAAGTAGTGTTGCCACTGCATCCGCACTTTAAGTTGACATTTCAGTCAACCACCAAAAAACACTTGAGTTCACAAATAAATAAATATTAAGTAGCAGTACCTACTACTACCTATTAAGAAATGTAAATAATAAAAAATTGTTGTTGTAATGTTTTAATCAAAATTGTTTTGGTCTTTTTGCTATCTCAATCTCAACCAAATATTCCATTATGATGGAGCGAAAAAAAAAACGAAACTTTTTCGTTAACAAAATGAAGGACGGCACAAACTTTTAAATTATCAACATTTTCCTGTTGCTTGTGTATTATCATAAATGTAAATCAAAGTAATAATTGAATAAATTTATTTTGCTTCTAGCATTGATAAACGATCCGTAAAAGGGTGGCAATTGCCAATCTTTACGCACTTTGCAAAATTACACCCAAAGAAGTATTTATTCACCAAAAAAGTAATTATTGAACCGAATTTACACTCATTTATATATCCGGAACGTTTTCTGTATTATTATCTCTCCCAGAAAACCTTTAGAAAATTAATTTTGTGTCAAATTAACTAAAAAAATCTGTTCATTACAAAGTTTTCAATTTGTTCCTATACACTCCTGAACTGTACTTATATTACATAATATTATACTAACTTCTATATAACAGAGTGAGAGAGCGAGATAAGACTGGGCGAACCAATTTGATACCCGTATCCATAAAATATAACATGAAAACTGTTTTAAATTTTACCAACAAAATCGATCCAACTTTTCAATTTTCTTGCAAAGTTAGCAACAAAAGAGGATGAGAACAGCTCAGCAACACTGGCAGCGCCATTAGTGGTAGCAACAGAAAAGAAAAAAAAAAAAAAAAAAAACAACAACAAACACGACGAAAGCATCAAAATATCATGTTGTTCGCAAAGACTCGAGTGGGGCTATGGTATGTGGACATCCTTTTTGCCTTAACTTATTTCTTAAATATTGTTTAAAAATGTTTCCGGAAGAAAAACCATAGCAAAAGATGGTGGCTGGCTGGTATGGGTAGGGGCGAGGAGTTTCTATATTCATGATGTTCTATTTTCCGGTTGAGCAATAAACCGCGGTGTGTATACTACGAACGAACAAAAAACCGCTTCAACTTTTGCAACAAACAAACACATTAAAGTCGACCGAACAAAACGCTTAAATTATCCAGACTTTATTAGAATATTATTAGGAAAAGTTCAATAAATAATTTCCCAATTAGGTTAGCAAAGCTCAGAAGTTTGTGTGTGCACTTATGGAATGCAAATTTTGCAAAATATATCAAGGAATGGGGAAACAATTTGGGAATCTGTTCTATACTTAATGTATGTATGTACAGATATAATCTAGCCTAGACTCTACATATCTATCTATCTAGTAGGAGTATAATTGTAATATGATTCAAAGCAGAAATTTCATACGCTGTATACAGACAGTTGGTTGGTATACATACTATATATGGAGCGTATGAAGACAATTCCGAAAACAAACTTTACTCCAATATGAAGTGAAGTCAAATAGAGCTTTGCTTATGGTGAATTAGTGGATAGAATTTGAATGTAGCTATTTGTATACTCGAAAACATTCCCATAAATGTGGTGCTATTAGAGGAATTAATCTGAGCCAACCAAACTGCATGTGCCAGTTCTCAAAATGCATCGATTACATACCATAGGAGTATAGGAGTATAGGAGTATAGGAGTATTGGAACCATACATTTGATTTTTAGGAGGGAATGGGGTGGACGTGAGTAGGTAAAGAAGGAGAACTATTTTGTATAATGCTTATGGTATACTATTATGTGTGAAATATAAGAATCTTCAAATGTATACCTTTCAACCTCAAACCCCAACTCTCCTCCTCCTCCTTCTCCCTTCCACCAAGAATAAAACTTTTCCCATTTAGATTTGGTAGCATTAACATCTGCGTTTTCATCGCAATTCGAATTGTTTTGTATATGAATATGTGTGTGTGTGTGTATATTTGTATATAAATGTCACTAGGAAAATGAAAAATGTCATCGTAGCAGTGGCGTATTCATCATGAATTCAATACATACGATGCATAGTAAACATTGATTGTTTCCAAGTATTTTTATTTTGTAACCAAACAAATTGCCATTAGTTCTACATACAGTTTGATTTCAAGGTTTTTTCTATATTTTTAAATCATTGTAATTGCTTTTACTCATAAGTGGCGATTCAAGTTTGGGACAAATGCTGTATCCTCACTATAGATAATAAACCTTAGTTAACATAAATACGCATAGGTACGCACACATATAGAGCACTAAAAGCGGACTCAAAAAGATTGCATAGATATTGATAAAATTTTTTTGGGGGAAAGGAAAAGGGATACATAAGGGAACATTTTTGCGCCCTAGGCCTATAAACCTGAAAAATGATCAAATTTTGCCAAACCAAAAATAATGTATATTGACAAAGCTTCAAACTAACACATTTCATATCATTTTCCTGCTCACCTCGTGAAAATTCCAAAGAGCCATCGACAATGGATTAAATTCGCCACTGGGGCACTTTTTATGTAACTGAAGCAACCTACTTAATTCCATATTCGTTTAGTGCTTTAGTGAATCAATAATAAACGGGGGGTGGGGGGGTCCAATGTCACATTAACATTGAAGTACCTACACCGTATTAGCATGGCCACCAATATTTTTCCTATTTTATAGTGGAATTTATCGACATAAAAGGCAATTAAACTGTCAATCAGCGTTTTGTCGTTGGCATGTCGTTGAGTTTGACTAACTAAACAAAGAGAGTAACTTGCAGTATGGAAATTGTATGGAAATTTAATTGTGTACATAAATATTAACTCCAAAAATGGAAAATGGAAGGGCAGGTACGATCTATAAAATATGATGGAGGAAGAATTTATCAAATTATGATAATATAAAATTACACCAGCTGAAGTTTTTTTCTTCGAATTTGTTACATTTGTTACCAAGTTCTTGTAACAAACTGGCAATAAATGAAGGAAATGTAACAAATGTAGTAAACTAATAGGATCCCGTCCAATTCAGATTGACCAGATATATGAAATAACCCCATCACAATACTAACTGAGCGGACACCGCGTAGCAACTTTTTCGTCCGAAAAAAGCGACGAAAATATACATTAAAATACACCAGAAACCCATTTTTAATCATAATAAAATGATTGTTTTATACATTTAATTTATGTTTTCGAACAAAAAATCTTACTTTCGAATGTAAGTAAAACCATTTTGTGTTCAATTTAACTCCATGACCACGAAAATATGTTAATTTTGTCAAAACAATAATAATACACCAAAGTTAAGTCGACATAAATGAAAGACAATCCGATAATCACAAATTATTTACATTTTCGAATTTTTCGAACAGGCAAACTTCTTAATCGAAATTCAGTGGCCAATCTGTTATTATACACACCATCTGTACATCACAAGACATACATAGGTATTCAGAATTGTTACGAGACATTTCAAAATGGCTAATTGGCGACAATCATAGGGTTACATGTAGCAAATGTAACTTGTTTTACGTCGTGTAACATTTAGATTTGTTACCAGTAACAAATTAGGTATTTTATCGATCATTTTTTACTTTAATAACACCGCCCGTCAGCCACATCCGTCATTTAGCCTCTTTTCTTCCATTAGCCTGTTTTTTCTATGTCCGTCTACATATATATCAATCATACAAATGGTGATATTGGCTACTTAATGGAATTCACATAATTTCAATTCATAATTCACCACTGTGTACGCGATATTTTACCAAACCTTAACAACATTCGATTATAAATGTTTCGACTGGAAATATTTGGAATGTTTTGATATCCAAATTACAGCTGACTATTGTGTAGGTGGGAGGATAGTATAATAGAACATTCAATAATTAATATTTTACACAATTCGATTTGATTGTAATATAATGCGCCTGGATATTATGCAACTCCTATTAAATTAAAATGTTTAATTAGTCAATAAATTTCCGATAATAATTGGAATTCTCTCAAAGGAATTTTGGGAAAGTTATTGTTGTTATTGTTGTTATTATTATTGTTTAATTTGTTGTGCGGTTTACCTATTAGACAATAGATTAGAACATATGTGATGTGTGAATATAATAATACATATATACATACATATATATATATGTCAAATAGAGGGATGTCATTGTTAGAATATTGGTAACAACTAACAAACAGCATAAATCATGATAAATCATTTATTTAATCAGTATGTGACATCGTATGTGTTTGGCAACTGCCGGTATGATGGAAGATAAATTGAAAAACAAATAAAATTAATGTCTTGATGGAGTTTTTTTTTTGTCATATACATGTACGTACATTTGTATATATATATATATAGATGTATGCGTGTGTGTGTGTGTCATGGAAATTGATCTACAATTTGGGTTATAGGTTATAAATTGGATAGTATCAATCACATAATAGTGTATATAATGTAATATATATATGTTGATTGTACATACTAATAATACTAGCTTTTCTCTGTACATATAAACAACAGTTCAAATGAACGTAAATCTTTCTTTGGGTTCGATTGCTAGTACAGTAAAATTCCTCTAATTCAGACTGGACTGAGGGTAAAGTCATTCTTAATTAGAGGACGTCTGAATTAGAAGAATTTGGTATGAAATGTTTTCCTCGGTTACTAACGCTAAAATATGTTCCATAAATACTAACACTGGGTCTAATCGACCTTACTACACCTCACCTGAAAAAATTACTTAAATGTGAACCAAACCCAGTAACGTACAGAAAACCATGCTAGAATTTTATTAATTCTGCATACTAAACAATCATAATGTTTTAAATGCGTTTTTTTTTGGGTCAAATCGACCCAGACGTTAGTAACCGATGGTTAATTTAAACATTTAATGTAGAAAATTCAAAAATGTTATTTTAACGTTTGTCAAAAATTCATTTTAAATACAAAATCACAAAAATTAAATATTTCACAGTCTAACAATGCAGTAAAAGTAAAAATAATGTGTGCATAAACAGTGCTGTAGAAAGAAATAGGTGTAAAGGTACGTACACAATGAACGCCCATAGCGCTTATGCTTACTGCCGACAATCAGCAGCAGAAATATCCTCATGTATTCTTATTCGTGTTGCGCACAATAAACGCTTGCACTTGTTGCCAGCGCCTACCAACTTACAGTGTGTTTGTTATATTTCTGCTCGCTGATGCCGGTGGCTTATTTTGACATTTGAAAATTGTTCATATGTAAAAATGGAAGAAATAATTAAAAAGGCCTACTAACTACTACTAATTGTAGGCTGATATAAGCTTTTAATATGCGTACTCAAATTCACCCAGCATAAGCATAAGCGCAATAATCATAAGCAATAACCACAAGCGCTATCGGCGTTCAATGTGCACGTACCCTAAGGCATATTTTGTATGAAAAAATCAAAATTCATTAATTTCTCCTTAGTTATTAAGATTGATATCTAAGAAATCTATGAATGCAATTCATTATTTTTAAATGCTAATATTTTCTGAAAATATGGACGGGAAATAAGGACAGTTGCAGGATTTAAGGATATCATGTCTCATTTGAAACTAAAAAATCAAGAAATCTATTACTTCATATCTTTAAAAATCAGATTCTTAAGTGAAACAAATAATTTATATGTTTAGTTTACTGATTATCGACTTTTTCATAAAAAATATGCCTTACACCTTTTTTTATGCACAGCACTGTATGTCTATAATTTTTATTTAAAAATCAGTCATTTGGCTTTCATTCCTTTAATTCAGTAAAATTGCTATAATTCAGGTTACCAGTCTATAAATAAGACTAAATCAAATATGAATTATAGGAAGTCTGCTTAATACTCGTAGTATTCTTAATTAGAGGAATTTTACTGTATGCTAAGAAAGTTTTCAAAACGTATAGGTACATCTACAGATTCTATTTTTATTATCTATTTTTGAACCTGTACTTTTATAATACAAACATTATGTAGGTACAACTGCTACCAGAGCTTTGAGCTATTATCTGATTGATGTTTCAAAAAAAATCTTACTATACCAGCGAAATCTTTAAAGAATAATAAAAAAAAAGTTTCTTAAGACTTCTCCAGAGATATATAAGGTATATGTATGTACGAAATACCCACCTACCTACATATCTATCTACCGACGTACATACATACATACTTACAAAAGATATAAACTTCAGAAGAAAAATGTTTAGATTGAAAAGTGCATAATCTCGATTAAGATAATTTGAAAAATTTTAACGTCAATAAGATTTGTAGTCAACTTAAGATAGATTAAGATACGTTTCTTATTTTACCTATATATACGAGTATATATATAGATCGAGGATAACTTGACAATTAAAGCTGTGCTGTAGGTATACCGAAATCATCGCATTAACTATGAATGATGTCGCGGTGCGCTGAACAAAAGCTTTTATTGTACACCGTCTTAGGAAAACGAATTCTTCTTAATTCAGTTTAACTTTTTGCATGCTAGAAAATACATTTGTTTTATGAATATTTTATATAGCCTAACATCTTGTAAGAAAAAAAAATCTATATTTCTGGTTCCTTCATTCATTACTCTCTTCAAGGACGAATTTTTAATTGAGGATTTTTTTATTTTTAATTTTAATGCTAAATAACGGTAATTTTGATTGGAAAAATAAATGTCCACAAATGTGTTAATATCCCTGAAGGGGTTAAAGTAAAGTCAAGTTATAAATTATGCAGTACGCCGGTCCAAAACCGATTAGACCAAACTATTTTTCTTGAAAAACTTACTTGGTTTAAAATTTATAGTAAAAAAAGCACCCGATGATAGTTTGTCATTTTGCTAGAGAATATTATAGGCTAAATAAGGTTATTCTCGAGCGAAATGAGTTTACACCAAATGCAAATGGTCGGTATTAATTACACAGTCAAACATTTTTGGCCAACAAACAGGTTTTTACATACAAATGCTTAAGACGGACACTAAAGATTTGGTGGCCGAACAAAGACTTCGTTTGAATATTGAGTATTGGGTTGGGGATGATTGATGCGCCTCGATCTATTTAGATCTATTGTGCCCCTTTTCTTACATTTATCTTCATGGAGCCACTCCATTATATAGAGTACCTCCTCAAGGAAACTTCCTTTCAGAATTTTAGGATCTTGAGTGGATTTAGGGATGGAAGGTCCTTCTCAGCTAGACAGTGCTCGCCAAGTTGATCTCTTCTTTTGTGGATGAGCGCTTCGCATTCCGTAATGTGAACCTCCACGTGCCGCTTCCTTCCAGACCTAGTTTCTTTAAGTGTCCCTTAAGCCTGCAATGCCCTGTCAGGAATCCCATCAGCATTCTAAGTCTGTTTTTGCTAATTCTTATACTAGCCTCATACCTCTTTCGGTTATAATTCCCTAGTAGTATTTTGGATCGCCTTAGCTTAGGAAGTTCATTCCATTGCTTGGCTCTTCTCACTTCTTCCTTCTTTTTCAGTTCTCCTCGGATTGTATTGTTGGTTCTGCCTAATTCGTTGAGTTTATTTAGGCATTTCCGGACCATCCCGGAGCTGATTGTGAATGAGCTCAGCGCCTTGATGGAACCATGGCTATCTGACAAAGACTTCATCTGTCAAATGTTTGCTGGATTCACATTTAAACTATGTCAACGACGTTTACATCGGGTAATAATTACTGAGCATACAATTTTTCTGCTCAACAATAAACGTTTGATAGGCGAGACAATCAAGTTATAAACTCCCGCTGCCAGTACAACTGTTCATTATTTGTTCATGAAATAGTTACTTGGAATAAAATTACAAATAAACTCTTCTTTCGTTTTTATATATTACATAATTCATACATTTAAGGATAAGGAAAAATTTGTCAACGACTTATTCTTCATATATACAATATTCCTGGTACGGGACTCTTTATTGGACCTTATACCAAAAAAAAAATGTTCTCACTCCAAAAACGCTCCCATTAAATTTTATTGCAAATAATATCTCAAACATTTTCAATATCCTTCCATAATAAGAAAATTATTATTCTCCCGTTGTATAATGTAGAATTAGGTGTGGACATTGGACAATCCCAAAAAATTGATATAGAATCAACACCCTTAACTCTAATATTTATTGCTATTCAATCGTCTCTATTGATTTCGTATATATACTTAGATAATATTGGTCCAAAGCAGAGGCAGTTTTCCTCTTCTTCATCTTCTTGGGGGGTTGTTTTTTTTTCTTTTTTCTTTTATTGAGGGGAGTTAGTTATTGTTGCCACATTCCACATAATAACCGTTATTGATATAACTCAACCATTTAATTCAAACATAATATAAGAGGTTCCGATGACATAATACCAAGTAATCCATATATATATAGTACTATATGTGTGTATACTACTACTACTACTACTACTACTACTATATATATAGAGAAAATCTCTGGCAAATAAAATAAGGGAAAATTTATCTAATTTTTCTGTTCGTGTCCTGTGTGAATATTGTCGATATTGTGAAAATAATTGTTTAAAGATAAATCTTTATTGCCATTCTTCACTATTGTACCATTAAGAAATGGACTGACTGTAAGTTTAATAGAAGAAGAAAAAAAAAACATTACGAACAGATTACTGTTTTTTTTTGTTTTTGTTTTTTGTTTTTTGAGGGTGGTGCAGAAGGGAATCAAAAAAAAAAAAAATCACCCCCCAAGAAAAAATACACTTAACATAATTTATCTAAGGCGACACTTTATTCATTTTGAGGTGAAACACAAAAATGGAATTGATTAATGATATGCATTACAATGAAAAACTAAAGTCATCTGCATAATGTGCAAAAAATTTTATTATACGTACATTATTATACGTATTACGTTAGTGATATATATGTATGTATGTGTGTTGTTGGAAGAAATAAAATCGCCTAAATATATACTTTTGGTTCATTTTAGCCCATATGCGTCTATATCCCGTTATATTCGACAGTCCCTAGCACACTCGAAATTCGAAATGTCTACGAGCAAAAACAACAACAACAACAAAAAACCACACAATTTCGTACATTTCGCTCAATTTGAAACACAACTTTTTTGTGTTGTGCTACGCTCTTAAAAGCTCTACTATTTCCCCCCACCCCCCTCGACTACCCTCCTCAGTATCCCTCCCTGTAGCATAAGTAATTTTTTTTTTCTGGTGTGTGCCACAGGGTACAATCACTCGTATAAAAGACACAGAGAGATATATTTTCCATATGAAAATTGTCGTTTAATTCTGCCATATACTGGGAAAAACCAAAAAAAAAAAAAAAAAAAAAAAAAAAAAGAAAAAAAGAAAAAAAAGAACGATAATGGCTGTTTTTTTGCATACAAACACCAAATGTGTATACCAAAACCAAATATAACCACCAAAAAATAAGAGAAAATACAATAAAAAGGAAAAATAATATTTTCACATTACATACCGACATACAAACATACCGACATACAAATGTATGTATATTTATGTAATATAATAGGGATAAATCTGGAAAAAATTGTTCGGGAAAGAAAAGCTGCAGTTAAATTGACACAAATTAGAGATGAACAATCAAATGCTGTTAATTGGAGATTTCTTTGCTTTTCCATCGGTTTTCCAGTTTCACTCTCACACGCTCTCACTTTTCTCTTTTTCTCTCTCTCTCTCTCTCTCTCGCTTTTTCTTTATATAATGTTTGTGTAATACTCTATTTCTATTATATAAGTAGCTTCGGGTATTTGCGTTTGAACGTTGTGTGTATTTGCTTGCTAATCTTACCTCGCTTAACATTACTCGTTTTCTAGCAAATATAATGCATATGAAATGAAATTCACATTAACCATTTAGT
>JANSTT010012899.1:0-23198 GCA_026745375.1 Platyura marginata | reverse complement strand
GGGAGGGTGGGTATAAGCGGGGAGAGGGTAGGAAAGTGGGGAAAAGGTCAGCAAAAGTGGGAGAAGGGTGGGGGAAAAGTGGGAGAAGAATAAGGAAGTGGGGAAAGTGGGAGAAGGGTTGGGAAGAGTGGGGGAAAGGTAGAGAACATTGGGGAAAGGTTTGAAAAATGAAGGGAAGGGTAGTTTTGTGTGGAAGACCCGTAGGTTTACTTAACAGCCTTTTTTATTCTCTGTCATTTTTGTTATAATTATTTTTTCCATAGTCCAAATATTTTTCGAGTAAATGATTATAAACCTTAGAAATTCCATAAAATTAATTGCAGCTCTATAACGGTAGATCGTACAACTTTTTGATCTATGAATAAAATCTTTATTTTAGTATTCTCTATCATTGTTGTCATAATCATTTTTTCTACATTCCGACTAACTTTCGAGTAAATGAATAGTTTACATATGTATATCAAAATTATTTGCTTCAAAAACAATAACCTATATAGTTATGACATCAAAGGCAATTAAATAAATATTTAGCAAAAGATAAAATTGTATGATTAATGGTAAATTAACAATTATTAGTCATTGAGTCATCGTGTCATCGTTAAATAATAAATTGATAACACAAAATATTAAATAATTATCTTACTATAAATTATATTGATAAGTAGATAGGTAAGCGGTGCAGGTTTTGCATGAGTTAGACTCAAGGTAAGAAAATTACTTAAATACAGTCGTACGTACACATGAACATTACCTTCAAATGGAACAGTTGTAGAGCATTTTGTTTTTTGCCAAAATTAATTAGTTAATTATTTTTCAAACTACTTTTACTACAGACAAAATATTTCGCAATAAGCTAAACTTTAATCCCGTTAATTGTTAATGGAACGAAAAGCCCACATCTGGCAGAATTATCTCCTAAACATACAGGATATGATTGAAGCGCCTTTGTCGTTTTTAGGGGGTGGGGGTTGATTTTCTCACCCCAAATTTATTTATTTGTGTATGAAAATTTTGTTTTTGTAAGTTTCACATACGCTATAGGGATAAGAATCCCGGTTGCTTGTTTTGGTGTTATCCCCTAATATACTCCATTACCACTTTATCTCTCTCCTTTCTAGTTCTTGTGACACAATATTCTCAACTTTTACCCAAAACTGAATCTAACAAGTAACAGAACATCTCAACAGCATAAACGAGGTTGTTATACTGTGAATTTAAACCCCATAACGAATTTTCGTTGTGCGTAGGTACGTATTAGATGGGAAGTTCTAATTGGACTCAATCAATTACTTAATGGAAAAGCCAAATGTAAATTGCAAAAAAAAAATTGTTCTAGGTCAACAATATCGGGGGCCAGTAGTCATTTTATTTTTGTTAATTGTGATGCGTTTGTTATGTTTTAGCATATGGTAATATAATGTGCGAGGTATAATGTCGCCAAACAAATATAAACAAAAATGCTGATATTAGTTATAATTCTGTCTTATGAATGTTTTATTATTAAATATAATAAAAAAGCAAAATATTCAATTTAAAAAAAAGCCATTTAAGGTACTTACGGATCACGCAGCAAAGGTGCAATTTTGTAAATGCAATTCAAAAACGTCTCATCTAAGCACCATAAGTTCGGCTTAAGCGCTTGACTGTTTACATTAAGCAAACGAAATAAAATACACAAAATTACGGCAATTGCAGTTAAAAAAGCGGTTGACATTATTGTTAAAAGTAAAATAAACTTATGGCAATTGATAATTTCAATTAATTTCACTGTTTGGACGAAATTGATCAAATAATCACTGAACACTGGCATGTACTCGAATACTAAATGGAAAACTACTGCGTTTGGTTTGTTGTGTCTTCGATTTTACGATGTTTTCAGTTGAAATTTATGAAGTTTCACATTAAAGCAGAAAACTCTTTGTACAAAAATATTGGCTATGATGTCGACACTTTGAATAATAATTTCGTGCACTATTTAAAACGTAATTAATTGAAAAATCAACATTTTTTGTACAGAAATATTGTTATTCCAATCATCACTTTTTGCAAACAATTTTCTGTGATGACGAATTTTAAATGACAACAGCACTGACTGACAGTTCTATTAATTCTCTCTCTACAAACTCTACAAATATGAGTATGTTCAATGATATACCATATGTTTAGACATGAAAATTTTAACACTAATTAGACGTTTTTTTCTTTCGTATGGTAACCGATTTTACACCGCAATATTATAATGTGAATTAACTTAGTTGGAAATATATTGATTGAAATAAAAATATAATTTTTAAGTAAAGCCTATTTAATAAGAAAGACCAAATAATTACTTTTTTTACACACGATAGAAACACTTGGACGAAAAGTATTGTGCAATTTAATAGATATATGGCAACCCTGAATAAATCTCCACCTCTACAAAAGTCCTGTGCGTTTTTTAACTGAAGAAATTCATTTTTATTACAATATGGATATTTTGTTGTTTTTAAATATGAAATTAAATTACGTTTTTTTTTAAATTAATAGAATTATTAGAAGTAAAATAAATTAAAAATTGTGCTCTTCGTTTTCATGTATGTCACATTGATATTTTTAGTATTGCAGAATGAATGTAAGTACATTTATTTAGATTTAAGCTTTAAGCAAAAAATAACGAATACAAATTACAATAAAAAAGATTTGATTAAATTAATATTCACGAATAGGTCTTCCCTTTAGAAATTGAAAGGATATAATGTTCAAATCAAAATTGATAAAATTTTTGGTAAAAGTCAATAAAAATGCCTATATTATATTGGTAGATCTGTAATAGGCGGAGGAGAAGTCCGTTAGTATTCTATTAGGAATTTTACAAGCCAACAGCTTGTAAGAGAAAGCGATAAATAGTTTATGAAAAACGATAATATGAGGAAAATCTATGAAAACATTTTTATGAAAATGTACAAAATATATATGTATAGCACTATGAGTAATAGCAACCCAAATTGTTGTGCAAAGCTTGTATTTTATTCGCAAATTTGTGAAACCGATATCGGAGTGGTGTATCTGTACACTTAAATTTTTTGATAGGCACCTATCAACTGCGAGTAGGACTGGATGCATTCAAAGAATGTTCCAGTCAAAGGTATCTTTGACAATATCAAAGATATCGCAACTACTCGCAGATAATTGGGGCAGCAAATATTGTAGCTAATTGACGGTACTCACATTGCAATTACGCATCATCTGCCAAAAGCGGTCGAGTATTGCTACGTGAACCGGAAGAACTACAAGTCAATTAATGTCCAAATGGTAAAAAAAAAATTTTTTTTAATAGAGCCATAATTTTTTTTTTTCATAATAGATTTGTGTCTCCAACCTAAAGATACTTTTGGCAAATGGAAGACACCCTGCGTCTACACATGACTCCTTCGTATGAAAAACCTGTGGTATTTTGCCATTAGTCAAAAAGCTGTATGCCGAAGATAACAAAACTTTTCTTCTTGGTATAAATAACTAAAATATAGATATGATAAAGTGATTAATTGTTTTTTTTCATAGGTGATAGTGGTTATCAGTTACGGCCGTGGTTGATGACACCCGTCAGACGACCAACTTCTGCTAAAGAACATACGTATAAAAGAGTTCACAGCAGGATCAGAAATGCTGTTGATAGATGTTTTAGTGTGTTGAAAGGTCGCTTTAGGTACTATAATTTATATTATATGTTTTAAAACTTAAATTGATATAATAATTAATTCACAGATTTCTAGCTAAATCAGCTGGTGCCCTATGATATTCACATATGCGTGCACAAAAAATTGTGTACTCATGTGTGAATCTGCACAATTTTCTATCGTCAATGGTTTCCCAATCAAGTAAGACATTGGTCTTGCATTAGAAAATGACGCACCAGCTATTTATGTTGGAAATGAGCAGAAGAAGTTGCAGGCAACCGGCATATGTTAATCCAGTATATGGCTGACAACCATTTCTAGTTATGCAACTATTGGTTTTGCAGTTCAAATTTGGACTGCAAAAGGTTGAATTTGAATTGCAATACATGTACAAACAAAAGTCCTTTTTAGGACTACATGTTTCTAATTAGAGAGATAAATATTTTAATAACATTTAATATAAACATTTAAAATTTAAACCTAAATATATACACACTAATTGATGTTATTATAATGAGCAATAATTGTATCTAATTTGGTTCCGATATTAATTGTTTAGTCAACCAACTATTGGAGCAACTCAATGGCTGTTTTCTGGAGCTGCAAGGACTGTTGGACAGATGCGAAGGCAACACTTTCCTGTAAAGGATAACAATGGTATATTTCATACATATTATATTTATATAATAATATTTACCTACATTTCTTATTTCATTTGGTCTACTTCGCTGTGCCTCGGGTGATAGTATTTCGTCTACCGCCACCCTTCGTCTTCTCTACCGCGCACTTCGCGTTGGAGGTTCCATGTCCGAGACATTGATTTCACCTTCAATAATACAAGGTAATGAAACATTATCATCGACAAACATTGCGGGTGAAATAAATGTCTCGGACATAGCAGCTCGCGAAGTGCTTCGTTGAGGAGACAAGAGACCCTCGTCATTTGAAGTGGCATTAGTTTTTGGCGCAAAAGGAGGTGAGCAAGGACTCGATTGGAATTTATTTAGAACGAAGCTTTGCTAAGAAATTGAAATTGTTTCAATTTCAAAATCTTCGTTCTGAGCGAGGTTTGGTATTGTTGTTGTTGTTTGTATTTGCTGAAATAATAAATGGTTATTTTATTTAAAAAAAAGTTTTTTGAAAATTACTACTCCAATCTCATCTCCGCAGCCATCTAATGCCACAACATTGCACATTTCTACAATCCTATCGTCGCTCTTCGATAGCTCTACATCTATGTCACCCCCACCAGTTTTGTTTCTTGCAGCTCTAATGGCACCAACTTTTTTTTTGTAGTAGACTTCATGTCTAATCAGCACTAATAACGAATTTTATTTCTCCAACCCTAGACTATTATGGCGTAGGATGATTTCCGCCCATTTAATTATTTTTTGGGATCTACTTTCGCCGTATTTCTCCCATGCAAAATTTTAAAATTTATAAAAGAAGATCTATTAATTTTTTTTTTTATCTTCTAGGAATTTTGGCTAGAAACAATTTAAATGGAAAAACAATAACGGAAATAGTAATATTTAATAAAATTTACTTACCGTGATTTATTTAATTTTTTTTTAAACGTTACACTGTCAACATCTTGACATCTTGGTTTCACGAACAAATTACAAGTTCAGATTACTTCAACCTTTTCCTCGGTATATCCTCCAGCAGCCCTATTCTGGCTTTAAAATACACGTCGCAATAAGGTATGGAACAATAAATGTCAAAACTTCCATAAAAAGTATTTTTTTAATTCCCACCAAACGTTTTTCCTTTATTAGAAAATATTGAAAAAACTGCAAATTTCCCAGGGAAATGCCAGAATATGACCACAGTTCTCTTTCATTTCTTTAATATCCTGCACTTCAGCTAAATAGCAGAAAGCACAACCTCTGCTTAACGTTTTGGTAGGAATCTCGCTAGGATCTATTCTAGGACTGCTTCTAATTGGCTATTAGTTGCTGTAATAACTTTATTTTTATGCTTTGATTGATTTTTTTGGTTCCATTTTGTCTGATCTTAAATAATCAATAGCCATTTTTCTTTGTACTTTTGGTACATTCTGTATCATACACGTCGTTATTTATATTTCATTTCTTTCCAAGAAGAAAATTAATAAAGTATTTCGCTCAACTTTTACCAAATAAAAAAAAATTCTTTATGTTGTACTTGACCTATGCCATTACATAAGTTTTTTTTAATGCTGGTTGAGTATGTGAATATATGTATGAAATGTATTTTAAAGATACACTCATGTATATCATAGTATAACAAGTTCACAAAGAAACAGAAGTTGACGAAAGATATCTCATTGCTAAAATGGCAATGAACTTCTTTGCAACATTTTCAAGAGAAAAACGTTCCAACAATCATTATTACATACATACATACATATATATCTACTTATGCACATAAATATGATACAATTTATGCTCAAGTATGTTTATGTTTCACAAAGATGACAGATTACAAACAGCCTCCGTATTACATGTACTTAAACGAAGTTGATGGCTGATATACCTTTAATACCCACCAGCATCACCTATCCAATATCGAATAGAGATGAGATGCCTATCATTTTTTAAATTAAAATCATAATAATTTTCTTTTAATATTATAAATATTCAAATCGTTCCAAATCGTCAAATCAAAAAATTGGTTTATTACTTGAAGCTGCACGTGTTTAGTAGGTATATGATTATGTGCCCTTTGTTGGAATTGTGCAAATTTTATAATTTTACGCAGACGAACATAATCTTGTAACGTTCGTACAATATGATCGTCCAAACGTACCGTAAAACTCTTTTATATAAATATTACTCTTGCTTCATCCTATATGGATCGATTGAAATTACTATGGTGGGTAAAGCAATCTTTTCAAATTAACTCAACCTGAACATTTTGCAGGTGTTTAAATCTCTAGTGTGAAACGATTGTCATATATTATTATTTTTAATATGTTAGAAGGTATCTGACGGAAAATGATGGTCATCCTGCAAATAGATATATACAAATATGTTTTTATTCTTAGGTTTTAAATAAGTTTAAAAAAATGTCCTTGCGTCATCAAGGAGACTTTGGAAAGGTAAAAGATTATCCTTAAATACAGTAATTAATCGTTCACATATTTTCCTCGGGGTATTTACCACAGAAACAGGTTTTCGAAAGCTTTAAAGCATTGTTTAAGCGTTATGCATACCCACATAGAAGAAATTATTAGTTGTTAGAGTAAATCGAACAGGGTTTAGGGGAGGAATTGTTTCAATTGATTGCGCCGTTTTCTTTATTTCTTTTACAACGCGTTTCAGATAATACGGATTTTTTTCTATAACGCGTAATTTTCCTACAACGCGTTTTTTTTTGTTACAAATTCAAAGAAATCTTCAACATATCAAGAAGTGGCTAGAGATTTGCAAAGGACAACTAAACAATCACTAATAACTGATTTTATAAAACCTAAACTGGCTAGAAGTGCTTTCGAATCGGACGATGGATCAGGCTCGAAATTTGAAATGACTTCAAGGAAACACTCACGTTTACTAATTATAAGTAGTGACGAAGATGAATAAGAATTTCTGTTTACCGTTTAATTTAATTTGCAGTTCTATTCATAAGTTGAATTCATTTTTATTTATTATTTTATGCATCTATATTTGAATTATGTATGTATTTGAATAGTTATTTTATGTATTGATATGAAGTAAAAACAAACAAAAAATAAAACAAGAAATTTTCATACATTTAGAACCGAATACTTATTTTTGTATGATTTTCATGTCTCCTACAACACGATTTTTTATAACGCGGTCTTTTCTAGGAACGTATCTACCGCGTTGTATGAGACCTACCTGTATTAACATATCAACATCTAAATGATTGCAGATCGTTTAGATTTGACTTAATGACTTCCGATGCCAAGGATTATGATTAAATTTCCTCATAAGTAATTAGAATGTTACCAAAAATAAGAAACGAATGCATATCAGTGACAGAGCGTATCATAAATGACACAAAATGGCACAACTTGTTCGTTGTACGTCAAGATGAATTAGATTAGAAAATCATAACGATAAACTATATATCTAACAGCAGGGCTATAAATATCGTCATACACCTGAATTATGCTGCAGTACTTTGTTCTACTGAGAAAATTATAATTCAGCAAATATATCCCTAAAATGGAAAGATTGACAACCACTGGCTTCACATTTATATTATAACATCATATTAAAAAGTGCCAGTTATTTTTTTTTTACTTGTTTCCTAAACTTTACTTTGCCTAATGAGATATAAGATTAATTAGATTTATTATTATTCTTCTTTAATTTATACTTTTAATTGTGTAGTTGTACAGTATTTAACTATAGAAAAAGAATTCAAATATGCACCGAACCATATATCCGGTCTGGTCTGTTGAGGTATTCATAAAAACCATTGAGAATACTGAATGGATTCATTTGAAAAGGGGATATATTACCATTTTAACATTTTTTTTTTATAAATTATCTTTCTATGTCCACGTTTTTGTTTTAAATCATATTATTCTTGGAGAATCAAAATTTTATCATAAATTACGGTAGGGAATTGCAAATAATTAAAATGAGTATCTATTTTTATAGAATTCAAATTCGAAAATCATTTTTAACTACAAATTTAATTACTAGAAAGATCACCAGATATTTATTCCACATTAATTCCAAATATCAAAATAAGACACTATTTTGAGTTTTATGTAAAGTGCTAATTATATAGATACAGCGTTATCTTGAAGTGGATTAAGTCTGAAAAAAATATTTCGAAATCTCCAAAAAAAATTTCCAACTCTTCAGAGAAACTATCGCTGACGAAATTTAATAAATAATTTTAATAATAATACAGCGTTAATTAATCGTATGATGGTATTGACTCCCTCCATTGGACGCCAATTGTGTCATTTGGTAATTTACATTCACCAAATGGATTTCGAATTCGATATAAGTGTATTCGTTGAGATGTTATGTTATCTAAATTTTTATATTTTACATTGACTTAAGGATAACGAATTTTTACTTACAGATTTTGTTTTCGATTAGTGTTTCATTAAAACTGTCATTACCAATTGTGAGTTGTTTGTCCCTATTTAATTTAAGACAAACGAAGGTCGCATATGATGATTTGTTAATTTCAATTTTCAAAATGGATCCCAAATAATTAATACCTACGTGTAAAAAAAACCAATAAAAACATAAATTACATATTCATATAATAAACTGAACATACCAGAAATTGATAAATTATCAGTATTCGCTGGTAAACGAGGGCTGTTTATCTCAAGATGGTCAATACGTACTTTAATACCCGCATACCCATTAAGAATGGCTTGTAAAAAGCCACCTGAACCAGTTATAAAATTTGTCGCTCCAATTTCACCTTTAACCACCTCATGCCATATCTGAAATTTATTCCATTTATAGTTGATCGGTTTGACTTATCAGTAATTATAAATGAACACTTTCGGAACCTGTCTCTAACATTAAATGGTGGTCGTACATAAAGTTGATAACTTTTTAAAAATAAAACATCTGCCCGATCATATTCATTCAGATCTAAATGGTTTATTGTGTACATTGCCCATGTCATTGCTGGCCCCGTAGACCTTGTACTATTTTCATAAAACTGTATGTCATTTCTTTGCGTTTCTTTGTCGATCCGATAAAGTAATGGATATCCAATTAAAATCGTATCAGCTTGTTTTATCGTTGTACCCCTTTCATATCCTTCATATTGTGGATGATAATTGGTGCTTTTATCATATAATAGCTTAAGATGTTTTGCTATGTTACTCCATTTTATATTATTGGTAGCATTGTGGCATAAACAGGAAACAAAGCTGCATTTTGAAAACAATGGAATTTTTTTTAATAATTTATATAAATAAATGATTGCCTGTATAAGTATATATACTAACTCGGCAAAGTAAAGTGCGTAACCGACTGCAATGTTTGTGTACACGTTATTAGAAACACTTGAATGATCTTCATCTGGTCCCATTACATCTTAAAGAATTACATAATATTTTTGAAACATTTCCAAATTTTTAAATTTCTCTTTAATATCTCTGAATCACTTAAGCCTGTATGTAAGCAAATCCAATGTAAACACAGACGCGGATTATAAATACATGGTTTTGTTAATATTAACCTAAAGACTGTGGACAGATTTGAACTCGAACGAGGGCAAAATTGCTCTATCATTAATCGGCTTACCTTACTATATCACGACTTAACTCGTTTTAACTTTATCGGTGAAAAAATTATTATCACGAGTTAACTCGTTCCGCATTAGTTATTGTGAGAGAGGGCGGGCGCCTTAGAGCGCCCGAAATTCCTTAGGCCTCTATAGATGGGCCCATTAGACATCCCTCCTTGTAAGTTAATCTCAATTAACATGACAAGCCTTTTTTTGTAAAACAAAGCAGCACTTGAGGTGTTCTTTTTACGGAAACCTTACAAATGCGCGCCATTTCAACGTTCCCATTTTTAGAGATAATGTTTTTATTTAGACTGTTTTTAAGTGCAATCCAATCACTCGGCCTCAGATTCAAATCAACATACTAGAGAAAAACACTTCATGTTTCATCCCCAGTCTGTCTGGAACCCGTGACCTCCCGCTCCAAAAGCAACCACTCATTACTCTGAGCCATTTGGTCAGTCCGTTCCGCATTACGATACCGTTTTAAAAAATGCGATTAAAATTTGCTGTCCTTTGTCCGAAATAGTCGATTTGACTTATTCAGAAGATTTCGAAATTCATATAAAAAATTTCGAGGTCCAGTGTTTGCCATTATTTGTAAAAATGTATCAACAATCTATTTAATTTACCATTTATATCATAGTAATTAGTCGTTTTGTTGAATACAACACGACTTTGCCAAAATTTTGCAATTTCCTCTGCCATTGAACATCCTTCGGTTTTCAACCACACCATATCATTGGTCAAAGCAAAATGATTTCGAAGTGCGAAACTAATGTCAGCGGTCACATGCAGTTGATTTTTAGCTACCAGAGGGCAACAAGGCTGCGTGACATCACGTCCTGTATATGCGCTTTCCCATGGGAATCTATTATTTTGTGATTAATCGTAAATTTATTAAATAAATCGTGAATGCTATGTTTTTTAGCTATTAAAGTGAAGGCATAGGTATATAATGAACTTAATGTTGTACTTATATACCTTGCACCATCATATCCAGATGATTGTGCATTATTTATGGCAACATTTAGCATAAATGTTCTGTAATGTAATAGCAAAGCAGACCAGTTGGGGTCCATTAGTGCTATAGGTGGAAGCATCCAAATTTCAGTATCCCAGAATGAATGTCCTATTCAAAAATATTTATTGTACATATTTATTAATTGGAAGATTTTTAATTGATTTATACCTTCATAATCTTCTAGTGAACTACCTCGGCCTAATCCGGTTGGACTTAAACCATAAAATTCGTTGGACCTAATGTTTGTTTCATTTATTGGCATAGAACTTACCAAATAGAATATGCTTGCATATATGACACGTGACTGTTAGAATGTATTTATATATAATCATGTAGTAAATTGTAAATATGTACTCAATTCTTGAATCAATTTAGGTAAGTATTCTAAAAATTAATTTTTTATTGTTACTTACCAATTCCAAATTACCTTCAATGTTAATTTCAAACGATGACCAAAATTGTTTCCACTTAGATGTATGAGTAGACAGAATGTTTTCTTGCTCTAAAACTGATATTTGGAAATTAAATTACTGTAGCTTTTACACTGTAAAAAATCGTTGTCAAAAGTAAAAAAATTGTTGAAAATTAGATAAAAACCGTAATTTCATTAAAAACTGTTTCTTTTATGAAAAATCATAGTTTTTACTTAAATATTGCACTAAAAGATTTTGCTCTAAGAGAAATAGTTTTGTAGTTATGCAAAGTGACTAATTTGAAATCTCTAGACATAGAACAATTCAATGTTCAATGAAACTTACTGAAGGTTAAAGTAGTCATTTTTCAAAAATTAGCTCAAATTATTTACCGCACCGAAATTATTCCAACTTAATTATACTTTTATGCTTTTAATATAGACAGAGTGAATCTCAAATGGTTTTTCATTTGTCTTTTAAATTTTTAACTAAAACTATATACATTTTTTTTATATGCTTACCATTTATTATTTCCTGCTTGGCTACACTTAAAACATCGTCAACGGTCATTACAAATCTGTAAGACATGACTTGCATGCCTTCATTCAGTGTGATTTCTTCTGGAACATGATTCCATAAAACACAAACATGTTTTCTATTTAGTTGATATTTGGGATCTTCAACCTCATTTGTATATCCACATGCTGATGTTATAGTTTGATTGTTTATTCTGATTATATTTTTATGGTTGAACGTTATGTCTTTACTTGCGTTTCCTGTATTCTGATTTACTTTAATCGTAATATCACCTGCGAAAATGTAAATTTTTTTTTTATTAAAATTACAGCATATACGGTAATTAGCCATTATATTTTACATTTTTGTTATAAATAATTATTCTATGATGATGCGGTAACAAAAGTTAATTAGGCAAAAAGAGGGCTTTTTTTTATTAACCATACTCCTAACTATGCACCATAACCATATCCTTTGTTACAGTCAGTTATATTGTAATTAGCATCTAGTTATAAAAGTTCTCTACCAAATTCTACCCTAGATAAAAAAAAAATCGAAGAACCTGACTGCCCAGAACTGGTATGGCGATCCAGAAAAAAATGGATAAATTTCAAACATTCGCCCTTTTTTCTAATGCCTATTGATTACATTTCCAAATTATAATTCGGTTACATTTAACCCTTAGGTCTGGACTTATCATTTATTATATCAATTCAATCGATTCGAACGTTTTTCAAATGAGCTCTGGCTGGCTACAGCTTTTTTTTACTATCATTAAAACAAGTTACTGATCATGATTTGGTACTATAACGACTATAATTGTATTTACGTCCAGTTTAATAATGTTAATGTTCGTCTATCGGTAGTATGAGTATGTTTACTGACCAAATGGCTCAGTGGGTATAGTCGTTCCCTTTGGAGGCGAAGGTTCTAGCTTCAAGACCGACCAAGGAATAAACATAATTGTTTTTCTCGGGTATGATATTTTGAATCTGAGTCCCGGTTTGGATTCCACTTAAAAACAGTTTAAATATAGCAATGTTTTAAATTATTTCAGTGAAATGATCAACATTTGAAGGGTTTTCTCAATCTCCAAGGAGACAATTAAAATTGCTGCCTTTTTCTATACAAAATGGAGTTTGTCATATAATCAATTGAAATAATACAACTGGAAGGTTTATCGAAAGAGTTAACATGGTTTACGTGTATGGTGATCATAAGAAATTTTCACTCCACTTAAAAAAAACATAACTTAAAAGGTAAGTCAAGCTTCGCTACTGGTCTTAAGTAAGTTTTGTAAATTATTTTATTAATATTACTCTATCAAATTGTTTAATTATTATTTATCTCTTATAAAGCTATTGCAATACATACTTACAATAAATGAACGAAATAAATTTTGCAATAAAATTAATTTATTTGTGGCCGAACTATGAGAATATGTTCATTCACCTTTAGAATCTAGAGTATTCTTCCGTTCTTATATACCTAAATATGTATGGATGTATATATCAGTATTTTGCAAACAATGGCTTTTTAAAAAAGAAAAATCAATTTTAATTGCAGCAATACATCACGTAAAACTTAAATAAAATAAAATGATTAGATAGCTAAATATTATAAGTTATGTAGGTAGCATAAATATAAGTTCGTATGGAACAAAATTTAATTAGTTTTTCAGGTTAATCGATTTCGAAAAATTTAATGTCACAATAATGTAGTCGGTCAATAACGTGACTAATTAAAACTAAAATGGTTTAAATAATTTCTCACAATTCTCCTCGTCTATTGGATACAATTTCGTACGGTGCGTATAGAGAAAAATTGCTTGAATGAATTTCATTTATTGATAAATCGGATATACGCCAAGTTAAGTATTTTTATTAAATTATTTTTAATCGTGATTATTGATTTTTCTCTCTTTTAGTATTGTTGCAATCAGCAAAATGTGTGTGTATGTGTGCGTGTTTTTTTTTCTTCGTACATATTTTTAGAGCTTGAGTATTACAATTATTCATGCCAAAGAAGCCGCAATCATTCAATTTAAATTCTAATAAATTTATTTTAATTATTACCTACGTAATTAAGACGATACAAATGTACTTCATTTATAATTGCTCTGCAATAATATCGATGAGCATAAACGAGATGGATTATTTTGTATTTTGAGTTGGAAATTTTCGTTTTAAATATGGCCATTTTAACGTTTAGACTATAGCGTATTTTAGAATGTTCATTCCAATCAAGCTGTATGTTACCATAGTTTGGTATTCGTGCACGATGACTCAGTCCATAAAGTCCATTATATAATCCGTTCATATGTACTGTATCGCCAAATATTGTAAATCCAAGATGGCCATTTGATAGTGTTGGCATAAGATTTTCATGATCCGGAAGTCTGATAGAAATTGAATGAATTATCTAACACTATGAAACTACTAGTAATATGTAATATAAATTAGCCAAACCTTTTTGTAGTAAATATGAATGAGTCTTTATTGTAATTATCTGAAGATACGCTAACGATATCTATTGCTAATGTTACAATAATAATAAATACGTTTATTGTCATCCTATTGAGATATATTTGTATACTCTGTCTAAACACAAGAATTATTATTTTAAAACTCTATACATTTCTTCATTCATTTATTATTTTGTTATTGTAGATAAGGTTATTTTTAGAATTGTATGCTAATATGGTTTTCAGATAACTTTACAGTGTACCTTAAACAATTTCTTAAGTTCTAATCAAGAGTAAATCAATCAACAATATGTTATTGTACAATGACTATGAGTGCAGCCTTTCATAAGGTTTAATTACCCTTACCACAGATAATTGAGGCTATTTCTATTGCATACTCTTTCTTTTTGTTTTTAAATTAATATTCAGGTTTTTTGTATTTCTAGCAGTGTATAAACATCGACCAAAAAAATTTCTAAATTAAAAGGTTTCATCATTGTAGTGGAAGGGTCTTAGAGTTTCCTTAGATATCGTTTTTACGAAAAACCAAAATGCAAAAGATAATCATAATTATATGTATTTGAAAATTTTGGAAATTGTTGCGCATCTGATATACCACTGATTTTGGATCAGAGGTCTGTTTTTTATTAACATTTTGAGCATTTTATGCAAAAGACGGTCAAAGATTACCAGTTATAAGTAAAATTATGTTTTATGTTTAATATTTTGTACAGTACAGCTTATGCAAACTTTGAGCAATAAAAAAACAATGTAATTAAATTTTTCCAAGAAAGGGGGGTTCATTTTTCCTCACAGCGGCAACGTGTAATATCCAGTATCTTGATATACGTTGTCTAATTATCTGGCATGTTGATCTAGATTTATTTTTTCATATCAAAGTATAATAATTATAGTTCTTCGGGTTTTTTTTATAGAGATTATGATAATTTTGAATTTCAGTAACATGTTAAAAGTTTTTTTTTTTTAAATCTATGTGTATCTACTAGCTACTCTCTATTTTAAGGCTTTGCACACAGAAAATTATAAATAATTTATAAACTTCAGACACATCGCGTGATTATTTAGTTATGTATATTGTTTTTGTTATTATTTTTATGAGTAGTTACCTATGTAATATTCAAAAAAACCTTGAAAAAAGTTTATATATATTTTTTTTTAAAGCGGAAATACATCGGTGCCGCGTCGATGCCTTCGTCATGCTTCAGATGACTCCTTAGTTTTAAGCGACACAAAATAATATTTCTATCCGCATTTAAAACACCCTCCATGCAAAACGACCAACAACAGGTACTTAACAAGAATTTCTAAAAATTAGTTTTCATGTTCTTTCAGAATAATTTCTAAGAGATAATTACTTATTTCATATAAAATTTGTATTCGCGCGGTCATTAACATTTTCATGTCACAACGCTATTTAATTTTTATGGTTAATTATATTGTGTAATTTGTTACAGGAATTATTTTCTTATAGTGTAGCTAAATTGTGTTAGCTCATGTGTACAGGATTGAGTGTCTACGTGTCGAAATTAAAAAGCGTTTTTTATTAGTAAAATGACAAGTACCTGATGTTGTTAAAAATGTATGACCAACCAACAAACCACATGATTTTTAATTTTTCTCTAGTACCTAAATACTATTTTTTCTTAATCTTACGGTTATTATTATAGCAGAAACAGAATAGAGGAAGCGCCAAAGAATCCGAACCCATCAGCAAACGATATTTTGTGTGTGTATGTGTGCAAGAATAGTAAAAATGTGGAGACGACCAAAATCACCTAGCAAACGTTAACGTAGAACAAATAATTATGAGAAGTGAGAATTGCAGATCTGTTTGATATACTCTGACCAGAGTGACGCTCAGAATGGATTTTAAATCATAATTTCATATTTTTTTGGCAAATTCCATTATCGCAAGGTCTAGGCTCTAGGGGATCCGTAAAATGGCAATTAATCCAATTCGAGAGAGCGTTTTACATAAGTATGCGGGGTCTTAACTTAGTAAATTTATAAAACAATTCATTAGGCACCAAAATGTGGTATGGTATGGCTGAAGCTAGGAAACGTAGCTAAATTTGTGTCTGCCGGACATTTTACGATCCGAGCGAAGTCAACAAACAATTTTTCACATTTTTTTTTTAAGAAAATGATAACATTATTCTATGATAGGTACCTATAATAACCCCCCTACATAAATAATAATTTATAAGTTTTAAACGACAATTTTGATTGATTTGTGATATCGTAACTTGTCAATTTATTTACTTAGGTTATTCATCTAAAAACTATTTCTCTAATTGAATTGGAACATCAACAAATACACTACGGTTACATAAATTTACTATATACTCTTCAGGTTATCAATATTCGATAATTCATAATAATATAATCCATCATGAAAGATAAATTAGTGTAATTAATGTCCACAAATCAAATATGGAGTCTTACGATCAAGGAAACAAGAAAAAGTCAATTAGACAAGCTAAAAAGAGTTATCCGCATCAAAGAGATGGAAACAAAAAGAATAAACAACCGCGGGAAAAAATCAACGAACCAAAACGTTGGGAACTTAAGGTCATGAGCACTTTAACAACTAAAAAAAAAAAAAAAAAACTTTAGGTATACTTTCGAGCATACGAATTCTTTGTTTTGTTGCATTTTATATATAAATTAAATGGTAAAAATTAACATTTCACATGCAGTTCGTATTATACTTTTTAAATTTATTAAGTTTAAAATAAAGAGATACGGTGCTGTGTCTATTAAAAATGTTCTCACTTCCATGATGAACTTTCTTGAAAATATTATTCACTATTATAATTGTCATTCTCTCGCTTATAGTGTTGAATTTCATAGATTTCATAAATTATTTATGGCGCCATAGAATTTTGATTATATAACAATAATCATAGGGTATGAAAACGTGTGTACTCATTCAAATTTCAAACATACAGGTTGTGATGAGAAATTCTTTAATTTAAATAACGCACATTCCATTTTGAGACAATTTAAAAATCGATTTACACCAATTTATTTATATTTTTATATAATTCAAAATAATTGCTCGAATAGACTTTTTTTTATTAATCAATATGAGTTGAGTAAGCAAATAGTTTAACATATAAAATGTAGTGAATACATATATAACTATACATATATAACTATCAAACAGTCCAAAAATTCTTTATACATATTCCTTACCATATCCGGCTGATTGGGTGCCCACTCTATGGCGCATACTTTTCGTCGCCCACTTTCTTTTTTTTTTTTGCAAGGGAGACTTCGCAATTTAAAATTTTTTTTAAAAAGAAGCAATAAAAATATTTTCATATAATTTTAGGTGCAATAAAGCCTCCTTCAAATAAAGAAAAATCGGAAATGACATGAATTTTAAATATTTGGGAGCAATATGAGCAAGCCTCTCTAAATATGGAATGTTTTTTTGTAGATATTAGGCCAATTTAACTAAGTAATTAATTTTTTTATTATTATTTATTATAACATGTTCAGAATGTATGAACCTTAAAGGGTTAATTTTTTCAAAAAAATTTATTTGACAAAAAATGCTGAAAATTCATCTGGAAATCATTTTTTAAAAAATCGTGTAAAAAATGGCCAAGATCTTCGGGGAATTTTATCCATCAAAATAACGTGAAAATAGTCCAATGATGATGGGATCAATAATTCTCACGAGCCGCCACTGCTGTGATTGCGTTTGCACAGCACGATATTCTATACTCCCTCTTATAGTGACGTCTATGCTCAACTCATTAGTTATTTTTTTATTTTTTTTTTTTACAATCTTAAAGCTTAAGCGTAATGTTATTGTACGTATCTCCCATAAATATCACATACTTGTACAACATCTAACTAATCTACGTACATATAACTACTGGATATGATTTGAACCGATGAAACTTAATTCAACAATAGAAAATCCAACGCTAATTTTAAAATGGAAGCAAAAAATTGTTTATAAAAGGCAAACATAAAAATAATAAACAACACACATTGTATCTAAATTTATTTTTTTCAAAATTCATTAAGATTAATAAATATTCACAAGCAACATAATATGATCGATGCTATGGGAATGCACGCTATAAATAACCAATCATTGCTCGTGGATGGTAAAGTAAATTACTGGTACACAAAAGCAAAAACCAAACCAAAAAAAAAAAAAAAAGTGTTACCGAACCGGTTGTTGGTAATTATGACAAGTTCTTCCTGGAGGCAATATGAACATTAGTGTGGATCAAACAATTAGAATTATCTGATAAATAAAACTGCTTCTTTGAGGGAGGCATACACTTTTCATAACTATCAACTAAATGACACGGTGACCGGTCTACCGATCAAAATGAAAATAGCTCTATACTCAAGATCTCTCATGGGAATGATCGAAATATAATCACTCCACTTCTGATATTATTAACAAACGATTTTGTTTTTAATTCGAGTAATAAACAATAGTAATCGTATTCGATCGATGTTCCCACAGAATGTTCGTGATACAAGTTTAGAAGAAAAAACATATTTTTTTTCGATCCACTCTAATAAACGTATTACTCATCACACTGGGATGGTACATATAGATTGATGATGGTACTGTACAACACGTGTATACATACAAAACATTAATTTTGTGTTATATATTTATTTTTGATGATCTTTCTATTCAAATTTACCAATGAATCTTTCTCTCAATATTGTTCCACTGTTCACTGTTCAGTTCAGGTAATGATTTCAAATAATTAAGAAAAAAAAAATTGTTCAATAACTTACAGTTACGTTAATGATTTTTATCTAAATGCAGTTAATTTATTAATAAAGCTTTGTGTAAACGATGATTATTTTATTTCTTATACTTACATTATTATTATTATTATTATGTACCACTGAGGATCGGCTCAGTTCTATAGACTGGACGGACACCCAGAATATAAAGACTAATAAAATGCTTGTAACATAACTCGGTAACAGATGGTAGAAAAATCTTTTGTGCTGTACCTATACGGTATAGAGTAGAAGAATAACAAAAAAAAAAAAATAAAAAAATTAGTTTGCAACGCTTTATTACTAACAAATCAAATTTATGTTATATAGAGCTCAACGAAACATTTATTATAATCCATACATGTACTGTACCTACCTTAATACATACTAGGACAAATCTGGCAAAGTTAATAGAAAATATAAATATAATAAATAAAAAAGAAGTAGAAGATTTTTCCTAGAGCTAATCAGTTAAAATGAATATTTAAGTTAAGTTTAAGTGGGGCACTTTCGTCACTTTGTAAAGGATTTAAAAAAAAAATTTCACATAAAAATAATTGTCTGATCAACTTCCATACTTTTATCAATTAATCCTGAATAAATTTCCTTAAAAATAAAATTTAACGTTTTAATTTTTTTTGAAAAACAAATTTTGTATGGCCTTACAGCCTGAAAGTGACGAATATGCCCCATTCTACTGATGGGGGGAGTGGGGATGAGTGAATAATATTTTTCTTTCAAACACCAACCACTCCCTTCGTATACACAATGTGATGACTAATTAAACGCGATCTTGGGTTATCTTTTCAACAATTAAGCGAGCGATTGAATGTGGTCTCAAAAATGTTTTTTTTTATACCCGTATGATGTTAATCAAGGGTATTATAACTTTGGTACGGAGTTTGTAACTTCTCTTAATACTCATCGTAGAAAACAAATTTCAACACCATTGTCTTTCTCGTGAAATTCTAAGTCGAAATATACATGTCCGTTAGTCCATCTGTCCGTGATTAAGATTCTGGTCAAACGGCTGAAGCTAGAAATTATTTTTGGAGCAAATCGGACAAAAAATAGGGGAGGCTGTGGTACAGTGTCCACATAATTTTGATATAAACCATTAATTTACTCGAAAGATAGTCGGAATGTAGGAAAAATGAATATGACAAGAATTATAGAGATTACAAAAATGAAGATTTCTTTCATAGAACAAAAAGTTGTACGACCTAGCGTTATGGCGCTGCAATCAATTTTATTGAATTTCTAGGGTTTTTTCATTTCATCATTTACTCGAAAAGTATTTAGATTACGGAAAAAATGAATATGACGAAAATTATAGAGAATAAAAAACTGAAGATTTCATTCATAGACTTAAAAGTTCCACAAAATACCGTTATGGCGCTGCAATCAAGTTTATGTCATTTCTAGAGTTTTTAATCATTTGTATTCAATTTACCCAATTATATTTATTGTATAGACAAAATAGGCACGGACAAAGTTGTAAATAATAAACAAGTACTCATACGTATATATTATAATCGGCGTAGCCAATTTTTCCTTCTTTACTGGTTTATTTTTTAAAGTGATACCCAAAGTTTCCACTGTTATATTCAAAGTTATATATAATTGTGGAAGCAAAAGGACATAGAATAATTTTGTTGTTGTATACATACGGAAATAAAAACTGGGTATGACCAATGACTAAAATTTGAAATTTGTATTCTTGCAATATCGATCGAATCTAAATGAAATAAATTATAGCAGATCATGAACAAATTTTTTGTTTTCAATAATATTATTGCGTGACAAATACAATGACAAATCAACTGAAAACTTTGTAACTGTTCTTTGTTAATAATTTTTTTTCAGTTTTTTGAATTTATTTTGAGTGTATATTGTGTGAATGTGTACATATGAAACTTATGTTATTTAAATTTGTTTTACAGTAAAATCTCAATTAAAAAAACTATTTGGTATAGAGCAACGGTGGACAAATGCGGCTCTTCGGTGAGTCAAGTGCGGCTCGCATTCAAAATTAAAATCCGTTTCTTTTAAAGTTTCATATTAAAAGTCAATGAATATCATAATTAAAATACTCGTTTTTATTTTCACACTCTTTAAAGTTATTTTGTCTAAATCAATGTTTTTCAAAACGTTTTGCGTGAACGCAAAACAGATTGGAGCATTAAATCGAAAAATGGCTCGAAAATTTAAGTTTTCCAAAGAGATTGCCAAAATATGAAAAAATAGATCAAAATAAAAATTTTGGCCTGAATGTGGAATGGCTTGAACAACAAAATATTCCATTTGTACCAAAAAGTCTGTTTGAAAAAGATGTAATTCAACTAACATCCCCAATGTAAGGCCAACTGATTTTTGGGCCCTATTGCTTCAAAAGGTATACGTAGAAGGTTTTTTCAAAACAGAAACGAGCTTTTAAAAAGAATACGCAGTTATGTAAAAAAAAATGTCAACTTTTGGTCCAGAAGATAATGGCAGATGTCCGAACAAACATTCATAAAATTGAAGATAATGGGCCTCTACAAAATAAAATACAATTATTTAATCCAAATAGTTAATTGATGTTTTAAATTTACGACATTTTTAATTTTGTGTCTTACTTTATTGGCACATGTTATATAGTGTGGCTCTTTATAATATATGAAAAACCGGCATACGGCTCTCATTGGCTTATGGTTGTTCACCCCTGGTATATATAGAGTAAACCAAAATTTAGTAAAAATATAGACGATTTTCTGAAATATTTTTAGCTCATATTTTAGTTTATGTAGGTGTATTTTGGTTTTCAGATTTTTTAACAATTTTTATATGTATTTTTTAGTGCCAACGGTAAACAAAAAGTACTGTTCTCTACATTATGTGTGTAAATATATACATACATAGTTATTTTGTCGTGTTAATATAATTTTTTTTTTTAAATTGGATGGATCAAGAAGATATGAATGGCTCAATCTATACACCTTTACTAACAACTACAACTACACCGTTAGCATTACATAATGTAACTTGAAAAAAACTAGGAAAATTTCTGAGATCTCATGAGCCTCGTAGAAGGTAAGACTAATATTTTCATTAAGCATAGCAATTTATTGGGTCCATAAATAAACGTTTAAATTTTTTCCTATTAATTCGCAAAGATCAAGATCGGTAAAATGGCCGCCGTCAGAGTAGATGCATATTCGGGTTTATTTCACACCATTTTCCATGACTTTTTTTAAAACTTCTGACGATATATTCTCCACTTTTTGTCGAATGTTCTCCTCTAGGGTCGCCAAGGTCTGTGGTTTGTTCGTATAGATCCGTGACTTCAAAAACCCTAAAAAGAGAAATTAGAAACGGTCAAATCGGGTCATCTTGCTTTAGAAGCTCCACTGTCGCTCGTATTGTGTGCGCGATTGCACTGTCCTGCTGGTTTGTCTACGATCTACGTGTATTCTGTTATTTACATTAACAAATGTTTAAGTTACAATGACGCCATTTGCAAAAATGAGAGCATCTTCCAATAAGGTGGGAGTATTTTTTTCCCCACTCGATTTTGGCATTATTGTGACGTTCATTACTCCAATAGGAAACTGAGACCTAACTTTAGCTGCTTTTTGAATTTATTTCTTCAGTGTTAATAATAATTAGTTCATGTATGCAAGGTTGTACTGTAGTTATAAATACAATAGAAGCATCGATACGTTTTTCGATTGACCAACAAGTGAAAGAAAGATGGAAGACGTGATTAATTTTGAAAATTTCTTCTGTTTTTTTTTTGTATTATACTATTATTTACAATCTATTGATATTCAATCAAACTGTAAAAGAAGAATATTAGAATTATTTTCAACAAAACAGCAACAACATACTAAAACTAAAAACTAAATTTTTAACTGTTTTATCTACCACTACAACAATGAATCTATCTAAATGTGTATAGTGTAGGTACACAAGTCTTTCTTTTCAATATCTCATTTCCGTTGACCTAACCACACAAAGTTGCTGATTCACCCTAAATGTAATCACAAAATGAACATTTTTATTATTATTGTGTTCTATTGGATCGTTTTATATATATATGTATGTAGTTATGTATAGCTATATAC
>JANSTT010012888.1:0-23211 GCA_026745375.1 Platyura marginata | reverse complement strand
AAAAAACACCAATTATAGTCTCAGAGGTCACTTAAAGGGGATACAAGATCTCATCCCTTTTATTAAAAATCTTATTAAAAATAATCTTTTTTAATAAGCATTTTTTAAACTACAAATTTTGACATTTTTTTTTCAATCTAAGCCTAAAGGAGATACTGCTGTTCAATATAATTTCTAATTACTTATTAAAATATTATGAGTAGCTTCATCCTAATAATGATATTCAAATGATAGAAATTGATGATCAATCTAACACTTAATAATAACATCAACTTAAATAGTTTCTGTAAACATCAATTAAAAAAACATTAAACTAAAGTTATATATTTTAACACTTAACCGATATGAATCGAAATTACCCCTCTCTTTGTCGATGTTAAAACCGTTACAAGCATCGATTACAATCAGCCAATCTAATTAATATATCTTCGTTCCCAATATTTAACTTTTTAATAACCGAAACTCAATAAATCCAATACATCTTTACCAAATTTTCTACTTTCACCCCTCGTTACCAATAACCATCTATATATATATATATACATAGTATAGATAAATTTTAACCATTTTCTCTTCGATAATAGAAAAAAAGGCCCTCATGTTACAGTTTGATACCCTTTTGATGTGTATTTATGTACATACATTACAACATTACATTATCCAGCAAAATGTGCCCTTTTCTAATTATCGAAAATGCCATTTTATGTGTTGCTCTCTTTCGGTAAAAATTTGATGCACTTTCATATGAACAGAATACATCCCGATAAATATACCAATAAAAGAGATTCCTCTTCGTATTCCATTTATAAGTATGTATATATATATATATATATGTATACCAATTTACCCTCGACTATTTTCACACGGGATTGCATCTTCTACATATATACGAGTATATAATGTAAAATCCATTTAAGCGCCAGTAAATCAATAATTGTATGCGGAAAAAAGAAAAGAAAATTTATTCAAAATAGTGCTTACACGATCAACGGTGCACAAAATGAAATTCATAAATTGCATTCTTTCATGTATTATAGTATATGGCGCGTACAATTACCCAGTTGCCAGGGCACACGCTGAAGATAAATAAATTTAGATATGCACGATAAAATAAAATAATAGAAATTGTTAATTATAAATTTATCTTGTTGGTACCTATAGTATGTATGTAGTAGGTAGGTAGAGGTACATACATAAGTAAATTATGTGCATAAATAATTGAGTGATTTTTGGGCTGGTGCACACACACTGTCCGTGTCCATGTTACTTACTGTACATCATAATATTTAAGTCGTGTGGCTTACGATAGGTAGCTCATTTTTTGAACTATTTTGATGTAAACTTTTCTGTAAGCTTAATAGTGGTGACATAAATTGTAATGAAATTTTCATGGAAAACGGGTACGTCCATTAATGCTTCATGTAACTTTTCAAAGTGCTCCAAATGGAGAGAAGCTTTTTTGCTGGAACAATTTTCCTTTGATTTTTCCCCATCATAAAACCCAAATGGCTATATTGCTAACGGTGCCTAGCAGAAGTAGTTATGTAAGAATAATTTTTATTAACAACTTTAATCATTTAAATCTTTTTCTATTTTCTTTTTCAGGAAAATTCTATATGACGTTGAATAAGTACATATTATATAAGTATAATTTTTAAAGAGATTTCTCTGTCATTCCTTATTTTTCTCTCTGTATATGTCTATACAATACATTACTTGCTAATTAATTAATTTTCCTCCCATTAATTTTCTATTTATACACATCGAAGCATTAAACAAAAATTACCACCCCATTATACCAGAGCGTTGCGTTTATCTGTTTAATATCGTGGCCCTGGTTGAGAGTAATACGCATAAAACCTTTGCCACAAACCACCCAGCAAAACTTTACCACTCCTCCGACCGTCCCAACCACCCTCCACCGCCCACTCCCCTCCAGACAAAAAGAGAACAAAAACAACCAGCGAAAAACGGTTTAAACTTCCCATTGTCCATTATTATTTTACTCGCCCCTATTCGTATTCTCTTTTATCTTGAGATGCCGTTAACTACGGAAAATGCAATTTAGAGCTAATGATGGTAATTTTTGTGGTAGAAGTGCTTAAAAGTTAAGACTTTTAACCCTGTTGAAGGCTCTCCCCCATAATAAAATCATTTTTCTTGTGTATTTTTTTTTTGTTCTTCCTTTTTTTTCTTTTTCTTCTTGTATATTCTTGTTAAAGGTTCTTGTATATATATAATAACGGCGGGTACTGCAGTATAGTTTTAAGGAAAGCTGCCTTAATTCTTACTTGGCTTGTTGTACATTCTTATATATACGTTGTGTATTGTATTGTATTGGATTGGGCTATTTTCAATTGTTCTTATAGAGAATGAATAAAAAAAAAAACATTTTTGAATTTTGAAAATTACATTGTTCGAAAAATGTATTGAAGTTCAGTGTAAAAGAAAAATTTCCCAAAAAAAAAAAGAAATAAAAAAATCCCCAAATATATTGCGTGCTGAAAATTTCTATGGACGTATTCTATACAATTTCTTTAATAAATTGCAATATTAAAGTTTTAATGAGTTTTATACTTTCAAAATTTTCACTGAAGTTAAAAGAGAGTATGTATATTGTATATATAGGATTTATTTGTTTTATACTCGAATATGTTGTAACCACATATATAAATGAAAAGAAAAACAAGTATTTATTATTCCACGAAGGAAAATCATATTTTAGCGAACTTTTTTTTTTTTTGTTATTTAATTTGAAATTTAAAGTGCCGAAACTCGAAATTTAAGTTTTAATTTGTTTTTTATATAAATAGAGTTTTTATGATATTAAGTACATTTCTGTTTTTTGTTGTTTTTGTAAATATCTAGCTAATTATCCATAAAAAGTCTTTTTTTATTTTTCTAGAGAATATCGCTTTTTATTGATTCTAATTTAACCCATCATATACTAAGTTGACTTTATTGCTTCAGTTAAGCACTCCAACAATTCCAGATGCTTTCAATATTTATGCATTGAAAAATTTACCAAATTGTCTTTAAATTCATTTTGACTTTGTGGTCTCAATTAACTGTTATTAGAATCGATATTTAAAATAATTCTAGAGGTTTTATCTAAAAGTAAGACAAGGACCAAATATGTGCACGTAATATTTACTTTCCAATTGGTATCTGATTCACCACTGTCGTAAAATTATGTAAAACGTAAAATAAACGTTGACTCGACCTATTTAAAATTAATTAAGTAAATTGTGTGCTGACGTTACATTAGGTCTAATTTTGTTTGTTCGGATATAATTTTAGCATAAAACTGAAAATAATTTTCCCATTATCATGAAATATCAATTGATGAAAATTCGATATTTTCTATATATGTGTATGTGTGTGTGTGTGTGTGTGTGTGTGTGTAGGTGTTGTCAAAAATATTTCCATGTATATATGTAATTATTAGAGTGTATACAAATTCATTTCGTTCTCCAACGACACTGAAATGAGAATTATTTTCATATCGTCTCCAAAGACAACTGAAATATCATTTACAAGTCAGGTCACATACAATTTTTTTTTTTTTTTTGCAAAACGAAAATATTATAAATCCAGGTAGACAGACATGCGTACCTACTAGGTATATATTTAAACAAAGTTGAATTGCTTTGGGCAAAAAACCCAAAATCAATTTCTTTCATAATGTGCTAGAGTATTATATAATATCTTCCATAGGTCCTTTTTCTCTATTGTAAACCAGAGACCCTTTTTGCTTTACTTATAAAATGGATGCATAACGGCTTTAGAGGTATACCTCTATCTCTCTATACATATATACACAATAATATACATTATGATCCCAATGGATATTATTACTGTTATGGAAAGTTTATCTAATACAGAAAATTTTCTTGGTGAGATCTTTCCTATTTGAAAATACATTTATATCCATCTGTACAGAAAATTTCATATTACATTTTGCATCATATTATACAATTAAATTTGACAAGGGCTTTAATTTTACTATGAAATTGAAGAAATGGATTATCCTTATGTATATCTAGGTTATTTAATTTAATTTAACGATATTATTTTTGTTTTGAAGACATTTTAAACGTTTTAGAATCTTACTATAGCAAATTTAACTTTAATAAAGTTAAAAAATGAAAAAGCTCCAGTACATATTATTATACGTGGGCGAATCGTAAGAAAGTTTTTTTGATGTGCGCCTACATTAAAAAATTTATGTAATTCTGGGAAAAAAAAAATCAACTAAAATTCATATCATAAACAATATTACTCTTCCACCTACATACATAGCCAAGAGATATAACATTTAGTCCCTCAGGATATTTTAAAATTTGTTTTTTTGTTTTTTGTATTAATTAGGCTTGATATTTTCTGTAAATTCATTTCATTTCAATATGTACCTACTATAAACATTTAATTATCTAATATTTTCACAGAATTTCGAATTGCTATTATTAGCAACCCTCCAGTGGAATATTAGTGGCATAACAGGATTCGACTACATTGACCATATATTAGAACGTGTGCCATGGGGTAGAGAAAACCAACACATTCGCCAACATGCCCACACATTGGTATCCGTTTGTTGTACAGGTATGTGTTTTATATTAAAAATAGACCCATTAAATAATTAATTAAACGGTATGAATATATGTATATGGAGGTGATGTTTTATGTTTCACACAAATCCCATATATATTTAAAATCTCTATATAATTATGCATATTATTATACATTACATCTATAAATAATATTTCGTTGATTCCACGAAGACTATCGTATCTCTAAAATATGTATAGTGAAACAAAAAAAAAACGGTTTTTATTTATTTATTAAGAATTTTTAATTTGAAACAGTATTTTATTATTAATTTATTGAAAGAGAGATACACTAGTCTGTGCGGAAACCATCGACATAACATAACATTTTGATACATAAATTTATTTATCTAATCATTGACGCGAAGTAATTAATGCCAATGATATTAAATGTATCAAATGGAAGGTGTTCATATGTAATATAAATTTTGATTTATGTTTTCATTCTATATAATATGCATTATACTGTACTTAAATACAACATATATGTACACATATATAATAATATAATATCCTCCCCTATCTCTCTCTCTCTCTCTCTTTCTATGCACATCGAATGATTTCCGTTAATTAATTATAATTGATAGACGTTATTGCTAATAATAATTGTGTACTGTGTGAATATGAACACCGTAAGGGCTGATTGACCTCATTCCCTATATGTATGTATGTAACAAATATGTAGCATGTAGCATACCTTCACTATCAATATAAAATAAAAATTCATTCAATTATAATGAACAAAAAGCTTTTTTTAATAAACTCATTCAGCGGTGGGAAGCTTAATAAGTTTTATGGTGTAGATTAATTTTTATTCGCATTGATTTCTGATGGTTCTGTCTGTTTGTTTATGGGATTTTGCGACTTAAAAATGTTAAATTTCACAATCCAAAGCCTATCAATTGTTTTCTAATACATATTTTAAAATAATTGTGTATGCTAATGTAATATAAGTAAATCCAAATCACCATCGCCCATATTATTAATATTTTTTTTAATTGGAGTATGATGACAGTCATCAACCCTTAACAATTTTTAAAAAAATATTCAAACATTAACCCTTAACAATTTTTTAACAAATATTTAACCATCAACGCTTAGCAAAAAATAAAAAAAACCATCAACCCTTCACAAATGTTGAAAAAATATTTAAACATTAACCCTTAACAATTTAAAAAATATGCAACCCCTCACAAATTTAAAAAAATATTTA
Organism: Platyura marginata; assembly: GCA_026745375.1. Taxonomy (NCBI): domain Eukaryota; kingdom Metazoa; phylum Arthropoda; class Insecta; order Diptera; family Keroplatidae; genus Platyura; species Platyura marginata. The sequence goes on along the minus strand of JANSTT010012888.1, from coordinate 17,388 downwards.
ACCATCAACGCTTAACAATTTTTCAAAAATTAAAAAAAAACATAAACCCTTCACAAATGTTCACAAAATATTTAAAAATTAACCCTTAACAATTTTTAAAAACATATTCAAGCATCAACCCATAAAAATTTAGAAAAAAAACCATGGGCCTATCTTACAAACCTCCAGTTACAATTCAACTGACACATGCCAAGCTCTATTTGTATGGAAGAATGCACCAAGACGAAAACCCTTCAAATGCTAGACAATGCACCAACATTGTTTGAGCTGGTGACGATTTGATTGGCTCTGATAAATCATCTAGGTATTCCAATCAAAAAAATTTAACTTAAAGAAATCGTTTAGGGAATACTGTGTCCATGAAAGTTTTCGGATATTCATATTGAGAAGATCATTCTTTGTTCATGGTGTACCGTTTTTTTTTATCGCTCATAGTTTATTTCAATATTGTTTTTATTTTTCTTAAACCGAATTGTCGCAGAACTTTTTTTTTAGAATCGTGTCTCTTTGGTTTTTTGGCATGCATAGATGCCGACGAACTTTAGAAACATGGATAACGGTTATGAGAGGGATTACACTTTCTGAACATCCGTAGGAGGGGCCGTTGTCAAATGGCAAAGCTGGGCTGAATTGATGATTTCATTTATTTATTGGTTATAATCGATTTGACAACGCTGGGACAATTGAACTTTACAAGCTTCCCAAAGGCGGATATTAGTTACTTTTCATTTAAGTTGTTTGATGGATCATTTAAAACACATATTTCCCTTTTCTCTCTCTCTCTCTCTCTCTTTGTATGAATGATTATAATAATTAAAACAAACAAACCGCATTATATGTGTAATTGAATTTAATTCATTATTTTTACATTGATCATATTGACATAGAGGCATACCAGAAAAACCGATTAGCCTCATTAACTAAATAAAAGTCAACTTTTAATTATATATGTATATATGTACATAATGGATAGGAGTATGAAAATTGTTTGGGTTAACTTTCCATGTAACATACAATATATATGTATGTATGTATGTATGTATGTATATATATTGAAGTATTTTGAGTGAAATATAATTTGACAGATTTTGCAACGATATCGGGCATACCAGATGGCTATTATTGGACAATTTGAACGATAGTACATTATATATATATATATATATATATTTATATATATTTATATAGGGCTTCTGGCTTATGTATTTATTGCGATAATGTTATTGTAGAGACGATGGATGCGTGAACATGATATCGATGCAGCAGCACATTCCTTACGGGCATTTTTAGTGTAATTACTACATAGTATAGATTGCGAAAGCTATAATAATAGTAAATCATTAATATAATGAGTTAACATTTATGTCATCAATATTATTCTAAATGTAGAATATTTATATGTAAAGTATCCCGATCCTGATGATGGTCTCTCTCACTTCAGTTCAGAATAATGGGGGTTCAATCAATATATCAGCTGTAGTATGTAATGTACAATATATACGATGAAATACTTTATCTTATATGGCTTCTTGGGAAAAGTTTTATGAAATTCCTAATTGACTATGTGACAAAAATATTTTATTTATATTTTGCTTTAATTTTACTTTATATACATAAATATATACATATATATTGTATATGGTATATAAACAACGTCATATATAGAACATTCTCATGACATGTAACATACGAAAAAGGTGTGCCATACATCTTTAATATAAAGTTTCGTCAGGTTATATTGGATGGTGTCTGGCATAGAGAGGAAGATTAATTTATCCTTTGAATACTAAACAACATTTCGTAATGAGAAATAATTAAATTTAGTGCGTGCTTTTCGAAATTTTTCTAATAAATGGATATAGCAGGATGCCATTTTGAGTGGTGTATTTCTTATCCGCTATAATAATTGTAAAAATCTTTTTTTTCTAGAATATTTTTCATACTCACACTTACCTAATACAATAAATTGTTGTTGACTATTTGTATCTCTTTTATATCTAATTTTCGGAAAATATTCATATCGATTATTGGTAATTCTTTTTCTTGCTTATACCCGTATGATCGTATTGGTATTATAACTTTGGTATGGAGTTTGTAATGTCCCTTTCATCGTAAAACTTTTTTCTCCTAAGTAGGTACTTCGAATTTCTTCATAATTTCATAATTTCTGTGGTGCGACATTTCGATAGAAAATATGTAGTTGTAAATAGATCAGGTCCGTAGTAGATTTTTTTTTAAATCGGCCGATTGGAACTTTGCCTCGAGATTACACGCAAATTAAAAGTAAGGTTTGTACAAATCCAACGAAGTATAAATTTTGGGTCTATCTCATCGGATAGTATTTATTTTGAATTTTTTTGAATGGAAATTTATTTTTTAATCCGAATTTAAACAAAAAAATTAGATTAGCACAAACGTTCCTAAAACTTAAAATCATTTCACCTTTCCATTACAATTTATTTGATCAAATTGATCGCAGGAACACGTCCTCAATGGATTTCCGTCATCTGACGGGACACCCTGTTTAGTTGCATCTATACACGGTTTAAATTCTATATGAACATAATCTGCTTCTGCATCATTAATTTTCCAAGAATAAATAATTTAAAAACAAAAGTTTTTTTTTTTATTATTTTCTTAACAAACAATTATTTATAATGATCAATCAAATCTAAATTTAATACGTCTTTATGTGCTGTGTGTCTATTGTCTATAGCTATAGTTATAAATCAAAATTTTATTGAAAACCACATTCAACACGTAAGCTTAAAATGGTTTCATTTTATATTTATGTATTTATGTACAACACCCCCATAATATCTTCAAATACCTACATACACTTATTCGGAGTTACATCTCGATTATTTCTTTGAAGAAGGGAAACGTACCACCTTAATTCCATCCATATCCGTTTTTCCACAACCGCAACATTGTCTATAAAAATTCTATGACTCTTTCCGTTGTAATTTTTGATTACATTTACAGGTGTATAATCAAACAACTGTTGCTTTTATACATTTATTCGACGAAGGAGTTCTTTGCCTTCGCTCTTTCACACTCTCTCTCTCTCTCTCACTAATAGAAATCATATAATGATAGTGTAACGTAGGTTTTGAAATAATAAACAAAGTCAACATATAATAAATAAAATGGTGGTAATAAAAAAATTACCCTTATATGTTGTTCGAGTTAAAAGTTCGTGACACCTATATTGGTGAAATTAATTATAATTACTCTAGCAGTATTGAAATGCCAGCAGCCAGAACATGAACGGTAAAAACAGAGGAAAAATAATTAATTTTTTTTTTTAATACATTTGGTTGATTTCCGTTTCAAATTACAGCACTTGTTGGTTCAAATAAAAAAACAACACATTTTTTTTTGTATTATCTGATTGTGGATAAGGGTACTGTGGTAAATACGGGAAAAAAACGGTCTTTTTTCAGTTTAGCGTAATGTGACAAATGAAATATTTAACTTGATGGCTTTTTAAGTGAATTTTATTTTTACATAGATTGTCTGTTAACATTCATTAAGTGTCATATAGAATATACTAGATTCCCGTATAACGCGAGTTCCTATAACGCAAATTTCTATAACGCGCTAAAAATATTCGCACAACTTTTTTCATATAACGCACAATGTAACAAAATGCGGGAATTCCCTGTTCACTACAGATTTCTTCTGTTTCATAATTGAGGAAATCTGTCGTATAAAACGAGGAAATCTGTCGTACAACACTATTTCTTACAACGCGTAACGTATTAACCGCTTTATATACATACATAATCCTCAAAGTATTAAACTTGGACCAATACTAATTTTTAGACTTATTAATGATACTGCTGTTGATTTATAAAACCTATTTCTTTTAATACGTTATGAAATTTTTTTTTTATTGCTTTAGATATAAATGCGATATTTTTTTTCCTTCATTTTGATATATAAATGAAATAAAAAAATTAGAGCAAAAACTACAATTGTCACATTGAAAACGACACTCATCCATCCCTTTAAAATGCTTTATTGCATTTGAATTTACTTTAGAACTAATATTATGTGGATCAATATAAAATTAAGTAAACATCTGCTGTACATACATATATTTATTCCTTGTGAAAGCCAACCAACGAACGTAAGGAGCAATAACTTTTGCTTACCACCCAGCTATTGTTATACCATTATTCGTTTGCGAGATAGATCTAAGAAGACGTAATTTTGAATATATAGGTCGACCCAAGGAAGAGAAAAAAAAAAAAACTTCAGCTGTCCCTTAACTTTGTTATATTCTTGTACATTTTTTTTTTGTTGTTGTTGGTTGCTACAATGCCTTGTATATGTGTACCTTTAATTTTTTATAAAAACATATAAAAGTAACTACATCCTTACAGAATTATTTTGACAAAAGGTCGCTTCAATATTTTATTTCTTGTTGCTCCTTAACAAACAAGTCGAGATTTCTGTTCTCTGGGTAGTATATATGGTAGGTAATGTGTGTTTGTGTTAGATTATAAAAGTTTGCTGTATGATGGAATCGCACATATATACTACACATATAGAATATTTAAGGCAAATTTTCGTACGCAAGGGACTTCTTTTGGTTGTTTTGACTTAAAATAAATGTTTTTAAGAAACCCTTCAATCATTCATGCATAACGAAGGGGTCTGTGATGCCAAGGTTCTTTTCCTTTTCATCATTATGATTGTATTATTTCATATTTTATTGGACATTTTTTTTTTATGTTATGATATGTGTACGTACGATTTGTACGAAGTACTCAATTCATTTTTATTTTATGACGAAAAAATTATTTTTGACAAATTTTTTGAATGAATAGAAATCATATAAAATAAAATGATGTGTGTAATGTGTATATTTGTAGAAAAAGGAATTATCAAGCAAGAGATTAATTTGAAATTAAATTTTGATACAAAGTTAATAAAATTTCAACTAAAATGTCTAGAAAAATGTCAAATGAATGATCACGAAAAATGCCGATTGCAGCTGAAAATAAATTAAAAAATGTGCAAAAAATGTCCTTAAAGTAATTAAAAAAGAAATGATTACACCACAATTATCCAGGGATAAAAAATGGATATTACTATCTTATCCATCTTATCTTATCTACAGACCATTAGCAACAAGAACATATGTCAAACAAGGATAACGCAATGAATATAAAACAATAATTCCTATTCGATTATTATCCATGGATAAAAATGTCGGGATAAATAGATAAAGAGAAATCAACTCTATATTGAGGTATAAATTATTATCCAAGGATAAAAAAAGAATTTTATCTATCCTATGAATAAATTAATAAAAAATATCCATATTATGCAAAAAACTAGACCAAGGCTTTTTAATTGTCATTAATATCACTAATTAAAGTATGTAAAGCCCTATTCGTAATTTAATTACAATTTATGATTAAACATTTCATGTTCTGCAGGCATGGATTTCTTGTCATTATTACTCCACTCTTTAATTGATTAAAAACAAGTACCCACATACCATATAGACTTTTACATTAGCTCTGCTTGCTACAAGATTCTTCTATTTAACATCACTTACTTTTGCACCATTATGTAAACATTAAAGCTTTTCATATATATATTTTTTTTTTCGCTGAAAAGGATTTTCCTCATTCTTTAAAAGAAACCCCTCTTACCCCATCTCCCATTAAAAAGCATTACCGAGATTGCCAACATCCCTTACAGAGCTCGTATACTGTAAATGGATATACTGAAAACTATTCATACCTTGAATGAATATTCTATAGATCAAAAACATATGATTTCTAGTTATATATTAACATAAATGCCCATTTATACTAATATGAGCAGATAGCGTACAAAAGAATATTCTCTTTGTAGCAGAAAATATTACAAAAATTATTTAATATTGAGCTTTGAAAGTATTTTTAAAAGTAGTAATAAACTTTTTTTTCTTTTTCAAAACCATTTTGTAATGGTAATTTATCGATTACCACATGAATGAGTTGATTACAATGAACTCTGTTGGGATTCTAATCGTATATCGACATTGCGATAAAATTGCTGAATAAATGTATTGTTGCATTAGTGCAATCTTCGGTGTCAAAGTGAAGATTTTTGAAAGTAACAACAAACATAGTTTGAAATAGTTCACCTAACCTCAATATTAAGTAAAAAATTTTAAAAACATTTAATTATGCATTTAAAGACCTCATATTAGGTATATTACAATAAACTGACAGTTAAAATGGCAATTCAGCACATAAGCAAGTTCATTTTAAAAGGTCAGTGGCTCTGCTAAAAAGTTCATTCCGAAAATAGACATTTGCTCTTTCACAAATATTGTATCCGTATACACAGTATATCACTTCTCGCTTGTTTATCGATGATGACATAGTTCGTGATCAGAATCCCAACGCTGATCATTATAAAGTTAGTATCTGTGATAAAAAAATTTGCTAGTATGTATGAACAATTTTCAATTGGTAAAAAATTTGGACTAGTACCACTGATGAAAATAAAAATGAAAGTAAAAGTAAAATTTTAATTATCTTTGTAATACAGACATAAATAACTGAATTCCTGGTTTAGATTTTAATGTACAGTTGATTGACTTATATACTCGTATATCTATTAAATTATGTTTATTATATAAATATATGTACTTGTACAATGTACATACATATAACAATATTGTCATGAATAGTATACAATTTAATGCAAATACTGCACAGTATAGATTCTAGAAATTATTGAGCATATTACACCAAATACCATATCATTCTCTCAATGGAATTTCAACAAAACAACAATTATTTCCTTTGTCACCCTTTAAATGTTTAACCCCATATTAAATAGACTAAAGTTAAACGACTAGACATAAACTATGTGTATTCCAATGTATTATAAGCAAAAAGCATCGGAAATTTTCAAATTACTGTACCGACTCGATTCACGAGACCATTCAACAACACTGTACAAACAATATTTTATATTATTTATATAAAGTGCACCATATTGTAAACCCAATAAGGTACAGAAATGTTGGTACAACTTCGATTTTAAAGTCAAGGTGTTACAAATAAATAATTGTTGCTTACTCAAACGTTATAGACTGTTTGTTGGTTAATTGCTTAGCCATGCATAGACATTTAATTTCGTGCATTGTCGATATTTAGGAAATAATTATGTGTTGCTGAAAATTGTCTGTAAATAGAGCAAAAAAAAAAAAAAACGTGAACGTAAAAAAAAAAAGAAAAACTTAGTAAATAAATAAAATGTCCCTATTTAATCCAGGTGTATGTCCATCAAAAACTCAATCATTTTTCGAACTTATTTTACGAAAAAAAAAATATTTTCTTTTTCATTTTCTAATTTTCACGTTATGATAATTTTGTTTATTGGTTTTCCAACCGTAAAATCCTTCTTAGGAAGCATAATGGTCGCATTGCATTTACGTTTCAGCAAATTTATTGTCACATCTCGGAAACCTCTTTGGCAACCTTTTTAGTTATGAAATGTTACTGCAACGTTCCTATCTTGAATCAAATTTTTAATGAAACTTTAATGATATGTGATATTGCAGCTTACAAAAAAAAACAAAAAGAAGAAATTAAACAAATGGCCGATCGGTTATGTTATGTTTTGTTTTCTTTTCAATGAAAAATCTGATTTTTAACCCTTTTTATCCTTCTTAAAGAGATGTCTTTTATACAAAATCTATATATATATATATATGTATATACATAAAACAGCAGTAGTCCTACATAACGTTTTCGAAACGGATAGGACATCTGCCACCGCATGCCTATATATTAACTGTGCAATAATAACCCCCATATTCTTAATTTTTACTTCAGAAAATTTCTGTATATTTTCCATCTACATATATGTATATGGACTAAGGACTACATAATGTAATAATATGAAGACGATGGAAAAGAAAAAGTCCTTGCACCATAACGCCTTTCAATTATGTACCTACACGTACTACGTGTACGTTGGCTCAAAAGACTCGTTTAAACTTTTAACAGTTTCCACTATAACAATAATAAAATGCGATAAAAACCATCTGCCATATGATGGTCATTATTATGACCATTGCCCTGTTCCGATGTCCCATAAAACGTTTAATCCGCTATTATATTAAATTTTTGTGGTCAGGTTTGTTTTAGTTTCTATGGGGCCCATACATACATACGAGTATAGGGTAGGTATGTGTCTTTTATTTATTTTTTTTTTTTTGGTTTTGAATGGGTAATGCCAAAATTCAAAAATAGCTTTTGGGAAATTTTGACTTTACTATGTACATTCGTATAGTTATGCAAAACTATATTATGGTTAGAGAGAGAGAGAGAGTATTTTACGTGAGGGTAGCATTTTTTTTTCTGGTTCCACAAAGTGATTAACATAGTTGTTACATTTCAGTACTTGAGTATATTTTTTTTTCTAGAATTAATTTGCAATAAAAATTTTTTTTTTTTTTACGATGTGGTATGCAAACTTGCTTCTCTGGTTAATGCTTGAAAATGGAAGTGTATTAAAAAGGTTTTATTACACCCGATTTATACATTTGAACCGTTATTTAATGGCTTTACATTTTGTTTGAAATGGAAAAATAGTGGTAGCAGTGGGTTTTATGTGGAAAACTATCTAGATCTAGGTATCACAAATTTATGGTAATTTATATAAAAAAAAGCAGCTTTTTCGGAAAACTCATTTTACAAAAAAATAAAATTAAATTCAGTCACTAAAATTTGTACAGCTTGTTATTCTTAAAAAATTAATTTGATTTTGGAATTAATTTCCCCTAACGACCCATAAGCTACAATTTAAAGTTACAAAATCGTTACGAAATGGTTTTCTTTTCTTTGAAGTTGCAAATTATTTCAACGTTTGATGCAATATACTTTTTTCCGCACGTTTTTCGGCAACCGAAATTACCGCCGTCTATAGAACGTTATTGCAACTATCATTTTTCGTCACGCCGCATATATGTTTGCAATAATTTTTCAATGTTCCTTTTGACATATAGGTTTCGTTCCAACTGAATATTTGAAATTTGGATCATTTGAGTTTCCATAAAACTATATTTCAACCATATAGTTATTTAATAACGTTTATACAACGTTAAAGTTATAAAGTTATGCTAAACACTGTCAGTAATTTTTAGATTAACTGAGATTAACTAAGTTATTAGTTCTTCTTAACTAATAATTGATATCGTCGTACCAAATTTAATTAATTTTTGAGGATTTCACGGTGTTATTGTGGTTTATGGTGTTATTCATTGGTTATTTTGTATGGCCAGTCTTATAAGAGTTACGAACCATTTACAAAAGTTGATTCCATTCTATGTGCAGATTATGTGAGAAAATCCTAATTTTAAAGTAATTTTTATATGGAGTGGGGGGTGGTGTCCAATTAGAGTTATGAAAGATCAAAAAATAGTTACTCTTTATAATGCATCACCAAAATTTAAAAACACGTTTTTTTTCTTCAAAAAATGTCTATGGGGCGTAAAAGTGAGGCTATTTCTAATACTACCCGCATCACAAAATCACTGAAAATTTCAAGTCTCTAGCTCAATGCATTTTTGAGTTATCGAGTCATGAAGTAAGGGACATTTTTTTTCCGAAATAATGACGAGAAAACAATTAATCGTTCTAGTTCTGGACATTTTTTTTATCCAAAATGTAAAACTAAAACCAAAGTTTCCGCTTATAACTTATATTTCATCGATGTGGAAGCAAAATATCTTTACTGCATAGTTTTACTCACTGCGAAAAATATTTTCACAATTTTCACAATTTTCTAACAATTCAATTCAGAAGCTGTGCTTGCTGGTGGCAAAAATTCTATAAATTTTGTTAATTAAATACTTTTGTTAAACACAACACAAAAAAAAAGGAAAAAAAAACTTTTAACTTGTTTTACAATTAATTAATTTACGGCAAAAGCTGGATAAACGACTTCTTCGTGCAAGGCATCTAAAATGTAAAAAAAAAAAATTAAAACTAAAAAAAAAGCTCCTCTATTTTCGTTTGCTATCTGTACACCCCGTATAATACTAAATAGTTAGTTTTTTTTTTTTTTTTTTTCTGTGCCAAACTTGATAAAGCTTTTTCATATTCTAAAAAGCAAACAATATTGAAGCACATAAATATTTAGCACATTTTATGTATGTAGATAGAAAGCTACAAAATTTAGCCCTTGTGAAATTGGCTAAAAACTTTTTCTGTTTATTTTTGTTTTTGTAATTTTTTTTTTGTACAGTAGTTAGTAAAAACGGATATGCAACTGAACAACAAAGTATAATGTCTATGTATTGGTGTTTATAAGTATATAATGTGTATATATGTATCTCTCTGTCTATTCTATAGTATAGGAATTATGTGGGAGGTTTTAAAATCGCGAGTAGTATGTACGGAGATATAAAAGTTTTATCAAGTTTTATAAAGTCAAAGTTAACTATGATGGGAAAAAAATGTGGCAAACACTAAATATAGTTGGAAATTGTAAAAAAGAAGGGTTAACAAGTTGAGGCTTAAAATAAATTCGAAACATTTTCTAGTTTTTTTTTTTTTTTTTTTTGTTTGTTTCCTTTTTTTCTTTTCAGTATTAAAATTGTCTGTAAAAAATCGCATTGAAATGAAATGTTCTGTTGTAATAAGTTCATCTGCCAAATTGGCTTTAGATGGAAAATGTTTCCAAAAAGTTCTTCTTCATTATTTATATTTGTACGATGAAATTAAAAATTGTTAGAACTAAAAACACCAGATATATATGAAGGGGCGAATTCTTAAAGTATTCAAGATGTTCATTAAATGACCTAAACTATAGAAGTATTTTTCAACAGTTTTGTTTCTTTAAATCATTTATCATTTGTCATTTACCTACATAAATGTGGGAATTTTTTTATATATCACCGTAAATAAGACTATCGCAACCTGTTGTGTGTTGGTATCCATACCAAAATTCTTCTTTTTAAGACAATTTGGGGAAAAGTGCCCATATTCGTACAGTTGTAACACTGTTCCCAATTTGCGTTGTTGCATTCGTCCGATTTATAACCCTTCAAACCACTGTTATAGCATCGTACAAATTTATCGTTATTTTTTTTGGTTTTCATTCCTTTGTCGATGCGTTGGTGTTCGTAACCGTATATGTATTTTTCTTCATTTCAATTAAAATATTTCGAAATTCTTCATAAATTTTGAACTTTTCATTAAAGTCCTCTAATCTCGAGCATCCATATACCATGATTTTGTTATTTGTAATATTATAAAGTATAGTTGGTACCAATGTATGTAAATTAAAATGATCGAAAATTTCGACTCAAAATTATCAACTAGACAACAGCTGTGCTTTGCAGGCGAATGAGTGAGAGCACTAATTTGTTATATATAGCACAACACGATTTAAGTTTTAGAGAGAGCTTCTTTTTTCTTTCCGGTAGGAAAGCTCATCTAAATTCACGATTATTTTTATTCTTTTATACCTTCTGGTTTAGAAATTTCCTTTTTTAAAAACAATTTTTCACAAGATCGAAATCGATACCATCAATCCCGGTTGAGCCCCCAAATGTGGGAATTTTTCTTTTTTAATTACAATGGTGAACTACCTAACTGTTTAAAACATATGATTTAAAACTGCGCTATATAACTACAAATCTATTATTATTATGATCTCCACATAAATGTTTTTATTCTAATCTAGTCTTTTGACTAATTGGTTTAATCCAAATAAAAATTCAAGTATCTAATCTCTGTCCATTGTTCAACATAAATTTTAACCACCACCTCTCTGTTGTATTCAATTATATTTATGAGAATCGGCCTAAAATATAAAATGAATTGTTGCAATTACTCATCCTTTTTACTTTACGACTAATAAAATGTTCTAGTTCTCATACGGTTTTTATGCTAATTTTCCAAAATGGTCTTTTAAATTGTGTGTGGGATAACTAGATTCATAATACCAACAACCTTTCCATAACAATAGATGTTTTACATGACGGTACATCATCTCTACAGACCAGAAGAGGAAATTACACATAAAAAATAACTGGTTATTGCCATAAGCATAAAATCATATGTAACTGAAATGTAAACATTTCCTTATTTTCACCATTTTTTTTCTTCTTCTTCTTCTTTTTTGGCCCCGTCAATCTGCACAAGGATAAAATATTCCGTAACAATAAAGCCAGTTTCTATGAACCCCATATTTTATAGAAAACTAAATATAAAAAATATATATATATATATATATAATCAAGGATAAGCACCAGTTCCGTCTGGCATGACCTTTTCTTCCTTTTACCGGCTCTTGGCTTGCTTGTCATGCTATATTTATAGAGTAGGTATGTATATATAAACATGCATATTTTATGTAGTTGCAAGAAATTTTTCTCCGCATAGCTTATCCCTATAAAATATTTTTCCATGCCATATATATATATATCTCATCCCTCAGCCAGCCCTATTACATTTATATGAACGATGCGAAGGGTACATTTCATTACTGTCTTCAAAGTCGGTGATTATGAATAATTTGCTTGTAGAAAAAATTAAATCAGACAATTTGAAAGATATTTAGAGAAAAAAAAGGATACTCTGTAACGATCTTTTGATGGCAATTTAAATATAAGTAGATTTGCATTACATTATCCGTTTGTTTATAGAGAAAAAGAGATGGATAATAAGTAATATTTCTAAAATTCTCTAATCCCATAAAGTACAGAAGAATAAGAGGAAGAAGAAAAAAAAAACCCACCCATTAGAAACATTATCAATATATATATTCTTGTAGATAGATAAAAGAACAATATATTGGTAGCTATTGTACTCTGTTCGTATAAACACTAAATCTTTTACTTAAAATCTAAGAGTAAGAGACAAAATGTCTAGGATTTTGTTGGATTATTTCCAATATTATATATTAGTAGGTAGTCATGGCTCATAAAAAATGATTTTTGGTTTATCATATCCAATATAACATATAAATGTTTTTCTCAACCATTTGTCTTCGGACATACTATAGAACATAAAAAGTCAACGATTCTCAAAAGTTCACTATTAGACAGGAATTTGGATCTTTTTTTTCTCACCTAATTTTTGAATCTGAATGATAATGGTAAATTTTACTACAATTACAATCGTTAACAATACCAAAATATCAATAGTCTGGCTAATTACTACCATGTATGTGGGTAATGATATTCCAAAAAAAGAATTTATCTTAAATATAATTCTATTACGAATTGCATTATTTTTGTTTGTACCTACATACATATTTTCAAATGTCAAGTTAATGCTAGTCCGAAGGCCTATCATGGGAATTCGCTGTCACATACATTATAGACTTATACTTAGTACCACAACTGAGCTTATACCTGGATAAGGAATATGATGTGTCTTATACCATTATAACCATTATATCCATAATCAATATACCGTTCACTACTACATTATTTTGTTGTAGAAAATTTCGTTACCTCATATCTTGAAAATCACACCTGGTGCTTTACTTTCCATTTAATAATGTACGGTCCTTATTTTTCGGATTAATTTTTTTTTTTTCTGCTTTATGCCACCATATAGCCTTAGGTATTAAATCTGAGTGAAGTAAACAACAGCACACACAAGGAAAAAAAAATAAAATAAAATAAAAATCAATATGCGTGTCACATTCCCCTAGACTTTTATTTGATTAAGTTTCTGCAATAAGTCTGAAATGAAAAATTATTGCGTAACCCAAACCGTTATCATGGTATAGATAGATCAAAGCTCTATACTCTCTATAGTAACTCCAAAAAAAAAAAAAAGAAAAAAAATTGAGCCTTTTACCTACCTCTTGTACTTTGTATTTATGTGGAATGAGTTATGTATATGAGAGTTTTCCAGGTTAAATGTTTAAATATGGGCCCTAAATCATGAAATATGCTTTATATCGTTCATACATTATATTAAATATTATAAGCTTTGTGCTTAAAGTCTATATTTACTTATGTTATGTGTGTGTGTGTTTGTGTTTGTGTTTGCGCTAAGCTTTTTCGATAAGAGAATCATTTTATTATTTATTTTTTAGCGAGAAAGATTGAAAGTTCTTTGAAATCAGAATACCTATCTATTATAAACATGACAGCTTATAAGTAAAATTCACTGAACAAAGCTTTTATTTGCTAATCGCAGGTTATAAAGAGACTTATGGCATATTAATATAATATATAGGAAAATAAAGTGGATTACTAAATCGTTTATAGAAAATTTCGCTCAAAATGGGGAATGTATGTATGTTAAGCAACGATAAATATGAATTGGTTAAATTGTCAAAGATTATTTTAAGTCGTTTTCATCCTTTTCATAATCCATTTATTTACTCATAATTTAATTTTGTAGGTAATATTTATGTACCTAACCACTAATTGGTTCTATACGAGTACATAAATATAATACTAATTAAATAAGAGATGCTTGATACTTAATACTAAATGCATATTGTTGAAATTCACATACATAATTATGGATGCAATTATAAATTATAATAATCACACACAAGGCCTGATTGGAATTGAACACTGACCCAGTTACGCGTAAACCATATTAGATTAGGTCATTATTTTCTTATATTATGAATTTTTAGACCATTTGGCGACGAACTTTTAATAAATGTTAGAAAGAAAAAAATTGGGTGTCCTACAGTAATCGGTGGTGTCCAGTGGGGCTTTCGCAAAAGTATAACAAAAAGTAAAATAGCTGTAACGACCTTCTCGGTCATCGCATTTTTTTTAGTTTATTTTTTTTTTTAACTTCTAGTGGGTATTTATTTGTTTAAAAAAAATGGCGACCTAAATCCCGGTTGATCTCCTAAATAAAAGGAATGCTTTAGTAGGTTAGGTTTAGGTGGGTTTTCACTCTTCTGGTCTCAATTAGTTTACACAATTTATCTTTTATCTCATAACTATCTCTTTTCTATCACGGAACAATTTTTTATTATGACCATCCACATCGATGGTCGAACCAGAAATTCCTCGGACAAATTCTTTGTTGTTTATTAGACGGAAGTAGGAATGTTTTTGATGGGAATTTAAGCGAAGGATATATTTACTTGAAATAAGTTAAAGAAATTTAAAAAAAAGAATTAACAAATAAACACAGAATATAATACAGGCAAACCTGTTTTTTTCTTATGTGGTCCCTATGTACTGCACAAAAACAGGTTTGCCTGTACTAGTAGTAAAATTAAAAAAATAAACTGAAAAAAATGTAATGACCGAGGAGATCGTTACAATAAAACATTTGCCCAGATCAGGACATCTATTCTCAATTCCATCCACTTGACTATATCGTCCAAATTTTTGAATTCTCATCTAGGTTATTCGGATTCCTTTAGTTCTTTACATACCAATTGTATTTTACTGTACAGGAATCGAAAATGTTTTAGCACTGCCTGATTATTCTACATTTAATAAATTCTAAATTGATGATTTTTTTTTTATTGACGACCAACTAGAATTTTTTTTTAATTTCTTATTAAGTAGGCCTCTTTTGGTTTTTTAAAAATCTTATATACGAGTACATTCAACAAAAAAAAACTTGCAACTTTAAATGAGGCATTTAATCACCTTGATACTTTATTCAAAAATATTACAATTTTTTTTAACGTATACTTAGGTAATTAATTACATATTTCTGACCTTCCGTACAGTTTGTACAATGTACATATATCCAACATCTTTCACATCTCTTATTTAAACACATTTTGTCTGACTGCAATATGATGCACCACCACCGCATAGCAATCACTCTTATAAAATATAAACGACAGGTGGTTCTCCTGGTATCATAAAATTCTCTTGCATTTTATTTCATATAAACAACAATACTCCTACTCTTTCATATTAATAATAATAATAAAAAAAAAAAAAGAAATGTTACTCTCTTGATCTTGGTCCAACACAAAATGTATAACATTATGTTGAACATCAGGCTTGCTGCAACGAAAAACGCAAGGTGCATTTCGATTCACATAATAATTAAATACAATAAAAAGTGGATCGTTTTCATTGCATGTGTATATGTGAGTATATATGGCAAAAAAAAAAAACATCTCAACAAAATTGACAGACGCGCACAGCATCCTAATTACTATGAATGAATGAGTAACAGAGATGGAATATAAATTACAATACGCGAACCCGACCTATTGTATAATAAATATACCCATCTTTTAGCGTGGACTTTTAAATCGCGATATACACGCATTGCACCTGGCGCCTGATTATGTACGTAAAATTGTTTGCAAACAGATAAAAAACCACCAATACATATATAACCCTTTTTTAAATGTCCAAAAATTTATTGTACGCAAACGGGTTTTGTGTTTTTTTTTGGAGATTTTTTTTTTGTGCTTTTATCTCCAAAATAAAAGGTTTGATAATCTCCTTTCTATTATATCGTCTTTTTTTTTGTTACGTTGTTTAGTATTTTTTGCGGTTTTTTTTTTTTTGGTGATTATTGTAAATCTGAAACCTCATTTAAATGTCAATACAATTTTAAATAACAACAACAACAATACTTAGAATGAAACAATAGTATTTTAATTTTTTTTTTTTTTTTAAATACCTTTGGATATAATAAATTTTTATTTGACAACTATTGTATACTATTGGACTTACATAGCATGCAGTTTTCATTGATAATATGTAGGACCGGAATGCATTTTAATTCCTTTAATCATTTTCAAAATTTATAGTTTTATGCTTTAGGTTTTCAAGCTTTTTGTACTGTTAAATATTTATGATTTCAATATTTAATATATTTTTTTTTAATAACATCGAGTATTGTTCAGTGGTGATCTTTTTTTATACCCGTATGATGTTAATCAAGGGTATTATAACTTTTGTACGGAGTTTGTAACACCCCTTACAACTTATCGTAGAAAAAAAAATTTCAACACCATTGTTTTTCCGTCCGTCTGTCCGTCTATCCGTGCTCAAGATGCCGGCCAAACGGCTGAAACTAAAAAGCTGAAATGTTGACAGTTTATTATGTATTCCTAGAGTAAGATCCCTATTGGAGGAAATCGGACAAGAAAATAGGGGAGGCTATGGTACAGTGTTCACCTAATTCTTATATAAACCATTCATTTACTCGAAAGGTAGTCGAAATGTAAAAAAAATGAACCGACCAAATGGCTTAGTGGATTGAGTGGTTGCCTTTGGAGCGTGGTTGCCTTTGGAGCGGGAGGTCCCGGGTTCAAGTCCGACTGGGGTTGAAACCAGACAAAGTTTTTCGCTGGTGTGTTGACTTTAATCTGTGGCCGGGTGGTTAGATTGCACTTAAAAAAACAGTCTAAAAATTGCATTATCACAGAATGACGGTGCTTAAA